>APFE031230117.1:7007-56548 GCA_000404065.3 Pinus taeda
TCCCTTTTTCCTTCTTTCCTATTCCAACCAATGCAAAATTTTCTTTATTCTCTCCCTTGGATGAACTTCCACCTTTGTATTTTGCCTTATCTCTTCTTGTACCAAATCAAACCATAAGCATTCCTAATTCATTAATTTCTCCCTCTCCTTCACCGAGTCCTAGTAGCTATGTTAGCTTTTGGGAAGGCCTAGAAGAGCTAGGCTCACTAGGTCATCTTCTGCAACATTCACACCAACCCCTCCAAGCTCATCACGAACTTGTGTAAATCTAGTGAGATACTGTGGAATAGTATCATTCTTCTGCATCTTGATATTTCTAAGTTTGTCATTAAGGGTCGGTTTTCTATGATCACTATTATTCTCGAACAGCTTTGTCAGTGCCTTCCACATGGCTAAAGGAGTTTCTTTCCCATGAAAATTTGATACAATGTGGTCTCTCACTCCCTCCAAAATTATTTTCCTCGCCTTGGCTACATCTTTCTTCCATTGGGCTAGGTTTTGGGCATCTGTTGATCGTGGTTTTGCAATGCTTTTCTTGACATATTTTAGTGATCCATTGTCATCAAGCATTGTCTCCATGTGATCCTTCCATTCAATGAAATTCAAGCTTCCTTCCGAGTTATACTCTAATCTCAGCTCATTGAAGGTCATTCTCCCAACTCTTAAGAGATCTTGCTACACTGAAGTTGTAAATTCGAACCCCTTGAGGAACAACTTTGAAATTCTTGTTCTAATGTGAATCCAGTTGATGTAGAAATATGGTGATATAATTACAATTGCTCAAGAAATTTAATCTAAAATTGGGAGACACAATTCTACTCTACTGATCATCGGAATTTAATTCACAATTTAGAACATTTGCAAACATGCAATAAGAAAAAACAACACATCCATAATATTTTTCTAGGGGAACCCAATTGAGAAAAACCCATCAAGCCTCTGGCATTAATCAGATGAATAGAGAATGTATTACAATTGCTTTTCCGGTATGAGCACAACCTACAAGTGAATAATCTATCTGCTCAATGAGAATCTATGACCCAGACCTAGTCAATTTTTGCCTCTGCTTAAGCCCCTATTTCCTTGCGCAAATCCTGAGTAATTGGCCGTTATTTTTTAGGAATTTTCGTCCAATTGATTGCAAAATTCCCAAGGATTAATCATCTAACTGCATGCAACACTTGTACACTCAAACTAGTTTACAACTGCTTGTTACACTGTCTTGGAATATCCACCATGGCTTAGGAACTCAAATTCCTTGTGTGCACTAGCTATTTTGAGTTGGTTGATCAGTTAATTGGACGATCACTGAGTTAGACTAATGTCCAAGTGCACAACTGAACTTCCACTAGTTCCATTAACTGCTAGAACTAGTTTAACTCAACATAATTGGATATAACTAAAGTGGATTACTAAAATTTGGCAATCACACATGCTTAACTAAACTCCAAGCCCTCTAACTCGAATTTACTGAGCTAACTAAGTGACAAGAGCCATGTCACACAAGTAAACTTCCTCCAAGTTGTTTGTTGATGTGGAAATTTGAATTTTCTCAATTTGACCAAGGCAAAGTCAAATTGAGACTTTCTTGGTACACTTCTCAACACTTCAAACCATGAACTCATATTCATGAAGTGGGATATTCATCCTTACAATAGCCATCCATACAAATCCTTATTGAAACTTGTTCATCATAATCACCCAACTTAGAGACAAAGCACATCAAATATTTAGGGTTTGTGAATTATTTTGGATATTCAACAAAACCACTTGCCATAACAAATATATGTATGCTACAAAAAATATAGTGAGATTAGATCTATTGTGTTGTGATTATTTATGATTAAGCTTTGATATTGGAAGTTTGCTTTCTTTATGGAACCTAAGTAAGAAATTGAGAGACAGACATGATAATAAAAAGATAACACCGTTAACATAAGATATACACTAGGGAAATCCATGAGGGAAAAACTACAATGAGAAATAAGGTTTTTTCTTTGCTCTTTTTTTCTGATATTTACAATTCAAAATACAAAGAAAGATTGGCTCTTTGACCATTGTGGCTTATGATAGACCACTATAGGGTCATCTTCCTCATGTTTTCTACTCTGATATCTCACTCATTTCCATTACAGAACTATCGAACATACGCCACTACATTCTCTCTTAATGGCTAAGGTTTTAAAACCTCAAGATAATCATTAGAGTTAGAATTCAAGATTTCCAATCCCTAAAAGTTAGTTTCCACAGGGCACGAGCTCCACATGTAGGTGTGCACGCGTGCATGCGTGTTTAAAGTGCAAATATTGAATTTCAAAAACATTGTGTGTGTGTGTGTGTGTGTGTGTGTGTGTGTGTGTGTGTAATTGGGTTGTTGTATAATTGCACCAAGAAGCGCTCTACAGCGCAATATAGGGTAGATGTGTAGGCCTAGGATGTTAGATGTAAATATGTTGGGTATAAAAAAAATTAAATTCAATTTTTTTATTGTAATTTTTCTTTTATTAATGAAATTACGAACAAATTTGTAGATAAAAGAAAATCATAATAAACATATCACATTAATATATATAACGTATAAATAATAGCTATAAATTAACATCCATTTTACCATATAAATTAAAATAATAATTCTGTACACATATTTGAATTTAATCGATAATCACATAAAAAATAATATTTACAATACAACATTGTTAACCATGAATATTGACTCTCATTTTACCATGAATATTATTAACTTCTAAATAGGATTTCTTAGAACACCACGAGCCAATACCATGCTTATTCATACATTAACCAAAACCATAACTCATTTTCAAATCAATTATTTTATATATTTTTTTTTATTTTATTATATAACATTTTAAAATTAAATGTAAAAGAAAAGGGCTATGGGAAATATTCGTGGTGTATGTTTGTGAATGTTTACCTATGGGTTCACTTAATATATATATTAAAAGTAATTTTCTAGAGACTCATTTTCCAACCCAATATGTAGAGATGTTGTATTGTCCTATAAACATTTTGACTGGGTCAAAATTAAAATAAAATAATAAAAATAATGATGATGATTATCAATAGAACATTTTGACTTGGTCAAATTACATAAAACTAAAACAAAAAATATAATATAATATACAATTAATAATTATGATTAATCATCCCCGATCGAGGTGTGAGTTGGACATCATGAGCCCTGCCCCTTCCCAACGTTCGATATGAAAATCATGAGGCATTCTTCTACCACCCTCCACATGAACGAAGCACATGGAGAGATGGTTGTGTGCATGGAGCTCTTTAATGCCTTCCTCGAAGGTGGCAGAGATATTATCAAGGTGATGGCTTTCGGCTTTTTCCTCGGCAAGTTTGGTAAGTTTCCTATATGTGTGTTCCATTTGATTTGGATCTAGTCCAAGTTGCTCATCGTCCTCGGGAAGGATTCCCTCGTGAATCTTCATTGGGCGTTGGTTCAGCCTCTATTGGTTCATATCTCCTCTCAAGGGTATGTTTTCAGTCTCAATTCTTGTATCCCTGCTCATATGGCTAGCTATCTTTATATGTTGGTCTTTAAGGCAAATGGTTACATTTTAAATTGGTGGATGTGGAAGGAAACATATCCAGAATTCCTCATGGTTGTGACAGAACTGTGTGAGGAGTCTCTTGTTTAATGTGTTCTAGTGTCAACGGTTTATGGAATCTTGTTGTTGTGCATGGGTATGTGTTGGGTCCAGTCTATGGGCCACTCCTGATTCTTTTATTATCTTTGCCCCTGGCGCAAGGGATTTATTTATGGTATGAATATAAGTGGGTTATACCTGGAACCTTTATGGTTTTGGTATTTGAAATATTCTATGTATATTTACAGCCCTACACTTATCAGGAAAAGTTGGGTTAATGTGTGGTTCGGAACCTTTGTTTCTTGTTGGTCGCTTGTCGACAACAAGAAATTGAATTGATTCTTATTTCCGTTCTCGTCCTCTTATATGGTTTTTTTGGCAGGTGCCCTGTTCTGGAGTGACCCCCAGAAGCTTCTTTCTTGTGTGTATAGATTTCGTTCGGGTCGACTTCCGGGGCTACAGTCAGTCTATAAAAATCCTTGCATGTACCTTAGCTACATGGCTCATGATGCCTCTGGTAAAGGAAAGGCAGCCCAGGGATCTCACAGTCGAGGTAAATAGAGGAAAACATCATCTGCGACCAATCAACCTAGTGCATCAAGTGGTATAGTTTGTGGGCATAATTCGGCCTCTCAAATCATTAACAAAGCGGACCATGCATACCATTTGGGCAGTTCTGCCCCGGTCAGACGGCTCATTGCATAATGGGAAGAGGAGCTCAACCAGAATGCAGATATTCTGTAAATTGATTTGGAATATTGGCATACTTTGGTGCTAGACCCCAGTCACTCTCGAGGAATATCCAACCAATACAAACAAACGGTTCATTTATATTGGATTATGAAGAGCCTACTAGCTAAAGCCCTAGAGTAGTTCCCAACGGGCACACGTTCATCTCCTCATGGGTACCCGGATTATAGTAAGGAGTTTCAGAAGATTTAATTCCAACTGCAACAGCAAAATGGTCGCCTCAGTCACATCGAGAAGCATATTCCAAGTGTCCCTCAAATTGTGCTGCCAGGCTCCAGTGAAATGGACCATGCTCCTATTGATTCAGTTGAAGATGAGTAGTGTGTTGGTGCACCCCTTTTTTTGTTTTATTGCATGAGCAGTATCATACTTTTTAAAATGTTTACAGTTATGTTTATAGTTGTCTAGATTGTAGGAAGTATAAGGACACTCAGACTTATTTAGAGTGGCTTGCTAGACTCATTATCTTTTTCTTTTGGATGGCTTATCACGTCGTTGGGTGATCAACAGACATGGTTTCCCAATGGTCAAGTTGAGGCCACCTAACCATCTGGAATGTGGATGTAACATACTCCTTTATTGACAGAAAATTAATAGAAATGTCCTACCAAGCTTACAAAAAAAAAAAAATGATTAATTATAATTAATAATAAAACTAGCCTAGATCCATCTAAACTCGGATCTACTAAGCGTCCAAAGGGATCAAATCTCTTGAGATACAAACCTATTTTAGAGTGAAATGATATTTGATCCCTCTTGGAGCTTGGTAGATCTAGAGTTAAGATGGATCTAGGCTAGTATATAGATCAACTATGTTACTTATAAATATGTCTTATACTCATGATTCAACAAATGTAAGTTGGAGGGTTTTATTTCTTATTAGATAGTGTTTAATGCCTAGCTTAACAATTATCTTAATAAACACAACTTGGGGAGTGTTCATGAGTTTTTCTTGAATGTAAGGAATGTGTAGTTTTTTCCCAACATATTATCCATATAAGTATTATGCCTCTATGTTAGGTATTGAGTAACAAATTTTGGTCATTGAGCATCTCCTATTTCTTTCATCTTTCTCCCTTCTCCCTACCTCACATACTTGCATTGTGTGGAATGTGGAGAAAAAGTAAAAGTATTTTCGAAATGTAGACTCATGTTGTTGTGCACCTCCACATTTCCCACTTTGTAGGACTTTTTTCCCACTCCATTCCCATGTATCTTTTGTACCTTTAGACCTTTGCATATTTACATATTTTCAAACTTCCATATTCCCATGCATCTGTACTTTTCATTTGTGCATCACTTTTTGGATGTGAAGTATGAGAACCTATTGCGTCACCATACTCACCTATCCAGCATCTTCCCTCCACCCACATGGTATCCCACAAGTTTGAACCTATAAGTTGTTATCTCTGCAATTGACACATGGCTCAAGTAAATAAAGATTATATGGAAAGAAATAAATGGACATGAAGTCAAAATTAATTATGACCATCTTTTCATTAATCCTTAGGGATTATCAGCAAGTGTTGTTATGAACGGCGAATACCATAATATTTGGCTAAAACAAATCAGTTCAAATTGCATTACAAACAGTGTAGAAGAAAATACCTTTGAAGAAGAATGTGTCTTTTGTTAGTGATACTCTCAATTCCATGGTTTATATTGACGAAGCTTTTCATTAGTTAGTGGCATATGACTAGTATTCAAAGTTGTCTAAAAGTGAAAAAGGAATGTATATAACTAGTATTCAAAGTTGTCTAAAAATGAAAAATGGATTTAGGATTGGTGAATGTAGGTTGTGATATAGTGGACATATTTAATTTCAATAAATTGTTTTCCAAGTTGTTAAGAGATTTAACTTTAAGTACCAAATAGTGACTTAGTCCAATAGAAGTCAAGTGGCATATCCACTCACCCCTACGTTCAAGAAGGTGAATTCTAGAGCCTGCCATGGATTTTAGGAAACCCAATGGTAATGCCTTTTAGGTTTTGTGCTATGGTGGTTGTTATATGAACAAATGGCCTCTACAACTAAAGCTAAATGTTGTGAAATTGCAGCAAGTCAATGTCCTTTCCTTGGATGGCTCATGTGAGGAGGTATGGTTCTTTGGTCATGTAGTTGGACAAAAATATACATAATACATCTACACGTATGTGGTCCATAATATTTATTACACCATATGTAAGAAATGATATTTGATTGGGAAGAACAAATTTCCAATGAGCTTTCTCAACAATGGTTCGAATTTTAGAATACCAAAATGTTTTACATGGCTTTGTATTTTATTTTTGCTCTATTTTTCCATAAAATCCTTGAACACTCTGTACCATGAACTAGCATTAGTCATGAAGCTGACCCTATGTACTTTTGTTATCCAATCCTCTCTCGGTATAAGGCCATGTTTCTTTTTTATGAATTTCATTATGGCTTTCTCGAGAAATTAAAAATGATAATCACAAGAAGGGAACTAGTTATTCACATTGGAAACAAAAAATTCTCTAACATGAAAAGGTATATTTTTCCATCACATCTATAGTAGGTTATATGGATTTTATTTGAAACCCCTTTATATGCCCAAATTCATATGCTATTGAATTCTTTGGTTCAGATTTGTAGGTAATGTGAAAGGTGCACTAATTCCCTTCACGTAAGAAGAAGGCTAGCAATTACTGTCTATGTCTTTTAGGTTTGCAAGGGTATTTGTGAAATATGTTGCTTGAGAGTGCTTGAGGTTTGGGTTCTTTCAACTTGAGGAATGCGAGTTTTTTTACTAGATTTAACCCAAATCATATTTTTACAATGCATTTATTTTATTCAAGATATACTAAGTTCTTGAATTAATTTAATGTTCTTAAAAGAGGAGATGATATTGTGGATGTTATTGTTTTGTTGATAAGTTATTGGTACAATAGTAGGTCTTCTTTGTAGAAAAAAAAGTTTGGAGTTTTGAAGATTAGTCATATTACAGCAAGCTCAAATGTTATATCAAGGAAGAAGTGTGAAGTTCATGGTGACCATAAAAATTGAAAGCCACAAATGAACACCCTAAGAGCAGTCAAAGGAGCAATCTTGTATCTATTTCTAGAGAGGGAGATGTATTCCATTCTTTTATAAATGTTTCATCCTCAACCAAATAGTCTATTTTTAACTCCTCTAGAAGGAGCAAGAAAATGCACAATGAAATCTATGGAGATGGTGGTGATGAATAAGCCCTGAAAAGTTAAAGAGAGAAAGAACATGTTATTCCTTTACCCTCCAAAAGAAAAAGATCAATTAGCCATCAACAAAAAAAGGTCATCTAAAGAGAACATTGATGAGGAAATTCATGTTGGAGTTATGGAGGTTGTTTATAAATTCAAAAAAAAAATCCTTCTATGGCAATTAGCCCCTTGGATGGCAATAAGGAAATGGGAAATGAGATTGGAAATTTGAAATTACATGGTGGAACAAGAACATTTCAATTTTCAAGACATTTATGTCACCTTACACCATGCTAGTTATGATACACAAACCAAGAGGTTTGACCTATATAGAGTAAAAATTAATGAAAATAAGTGCTAGATAATCATGATACTACTTTTAATGTTAAGGGTTTGAAAGTTCCTAGTGTCCATAGAGTACATGAAGCCACTAGGAAAATGTTGGGACACATTGTAGGGGAACACAAAGAAGAGCTTCAAGAATCGAGGATGGTGCCATTGCATTGGAGAGAGCATTGAACCCAAAGCCTTTACTTGTGAAGCCTCTCGATATCTAAACACCTAAAGACATGCAAGAATATTTCCCAAAGATAAAACTAGGGAAATGTGGGCTTATTGTATGTAGTGAGGAAGATTTTGTTGAGTAATGTAGACATCTTTGCTACTTTATGGAAGATTGTCAACAAAGAATTATTTTGCTTAAGGAAGCTCTAGAGGCCAAACTTGGGCATGATGAAAGCTTTAAAATGAAAATTATGTGGATGCTTTTACAAGGGAAATGTAGACCATTAATGATTTCATAGGGCAAAAAGATAATCACTATTTTGATATCAGATTGACATAAATACAAAGACGTTGAGATATTTAAATTGACATTGTTCAACAATTGGTTGCAATTGGTTGCAATGTGTGACTTGAACATAAAAATTTGCAAGTCCTTTTCAAAGTGCTTGAAGTTATGAAGACATTGAATGGCCTTGATTTCACTTAAAATTAAGAAGTTTCTCATGATAGAAGAATTTAATGCAAAAATAGTGTTACTAAAGCTTCTCTAGTGTTGAATTAGTCTTGCCCACTTCCCAAAATAGAGATGAAGAAATGACTCACCAAGTTTAAGATAGATAATCTGGAGAATAGCTCACCAAACAAAGATTAACTTTTTATATTATATGAACTTAAATATGAGATACTTGCTTCAAAGGAAAAAGAGTCTTGGTGGGTCTGTTTCAAAAGTATATTAAATTTAGGGTAAATCTAGTGGTTGATGTCACTGCTAAGGTCACCGCTAAGGTCTTATGAATTCAAAACATAATGGAGTCACTAAAGTATTATTTGCACCATCAATGTAATTTAGAAGCAAATGTGTAAGATTGGTTTTTGGGAAAGAGTTTTATACCATGTAGTATTTGCCTCCACATTTTTGTAAGTAAGCCATTCAAAATCCCCCTTTCTCCATTTTCCTTTTGGGTAACTTTTTTGTTATTTTCTTAATCATTAGTCTCATTACCACAAGAATGGAGCATTTTCTAACCTCTCAACTTTCTGCATCCAAGATTTCTCTACTATTTAACCTCTACAAACAATACATTTGTACTCACAAGAGTCATTGCCATTGGAATTTTGTAAAGAATATAAAGAAACATTGTTTGAGGTTTATTGGGATCTCATTTGTATTTTCATCAATTCCCTCATAGAACTACAAAATATGAGACAACTTTTATGGTTTGTCTAAAAATATGAAAGCAATGCCTTGAGCATGCAATCTTGTAAGCATGTTTTGATATATAAATTTTTAGCCTTTCAAAGTTAAAACCAGCCTAGATCCATCTTAACTCTAGATCTACCAAAATCTTAAGATGGGCAATTTGAAATGACGTGGTGGAATAAGAACACTCCAATTTTCAAGACATTTATGTCACCTTATACCATGTTAGTTACGATACACAAACCAAGAGGCTTGACCTATATTATTTTTTAACTAAAAACATGCACCACTACTAGAGAAAGAGACTATTAGACGTCCAAAGCAAGAAGAACAAAAACCTATTCCGCTACTAGATAAAGAGACTATCAATATCAAATATCAAAAGCCATCCGCTTGAGAGAGCCCTGACAAATAAAAGAGCCCAACAAAGAAAATCTGAAGAGGAACTAGAAGCAATCTGTCCCAATCGAATTTGAGTGTCTTAGAGATCCTGAAAGTGTAGCGAGCCAGAAGATGCAGACACTGTTTTTTGACAAAATATTAGCCTCCTTGTTGTGTTCACAATAAATGTGCGAGAAGGAGACTTGTAGGAAAGAAAGAGATAGATTCATGATCTGTTGTTGCCATGAGAGAAGGTTCGGACCCTGGAGATTGTGACGGTTGTTGGCCCAATCGATAATGAATTTAGAGTCTCCAAAGATGGGCATGTTATTTAGTCCAAGCCAGGAAGCACAGTTAACAAAGCCCCATAAGGCTTGTAGCTTGGCCCTAGTGTTTGAGCCCATTCCTCCGAACCAAGAGAATCTAAAGTGGTGATTAGGATCCAGAAATATAATCATTTTGTAGCCACAAGAGCTAAAGGAACATGCTCCATCAAAGAAGCCAACGGGAAAGGAAGACCAAAGATCAAAGGAAGAGCAGCAAGGGCGAAGAGAGGGCGGGCGTGGCGCGAGGGAAAATTCTTTGAAAAAAGCCACAATTGAAGAGTTGGTTTTGCAAACAAAAGGTTGGAAGGAGTCAAAAGATTAGAGCATTATGAGCTCTCCAGATACCCCACAGGAAGAAAAAGGGAAGGGTCGTGAGAGATGTGTGCAGGGAAAACTAATGTTGGAGACAGCGAGGGATGTGACCTATATAGAGTAAAAAGTAATGAAAGGAAGTGCTAGAGAATCATGATAGTACCTTTAATGTTAAGGGTTTGAAATCTCCTAGTGTCCATAGAGTACATGAAGCCACTAGGAAAATGTTGGGACACATTGCAGGGGAACAAAAAGAAGAGTTCCAAATATCGCGAACAAAAAAATGTCATCTAAAGAGAACATTGATGAAGAAATTGATCATGTTAGAGTTATGGAGGTTGTTTTCCTTCTGATTAGCCTTTTTTGTTATTTTCTTCATCATTAGTCTCATGACCAGGACAACGCGGACTTCTCTAACCTCTCCCCTTTCTACATCCAAGATTTCTATATTATTTAACCTCTACAACAATGCATTTTTACTCACAAGAGTCATTGCTATCGGAATTTTGTAAAGAATATAAGGAAACATTGTTTGAGGTTTATTGGAATCTCATTTGTATTTTGATCAATTCCCTCATAGAACAAAATATTAGACAACTTTTATGGTTTGTCTAAAAAGCATGAAAGCAATGCCTTCAGCATGTAAGATTGTAAGCATGTTTTGATATATAATTTTTAGTCTTTCAAAGTTCTATAGAAACCATCATTGTCCTACCATATTTTACTTTGTTATGGGCTCTTGAATAATGTTGTTATCTACATCTTGGAATATTTTAGCCAAAAGTATATATATGAGATTGGGCCATTATTTTATCTATGAATAATCTTTAAATTCATAAATGATAAACTTGTGAAGCAATGATCGTTCTTAAATATTTTGTTATTAAAAAAATATTGAAGAAATGAAATTGAGTTTTTTGAGGTATACTATTTAATGCACTTACATTTTAAAATAATAATAATAAGGCCACAACAGATCCAAACACCAAATTGATGTATGAAAACCCCTTGTTTCAATTAAACAAAACTCTTTGTCCCATGCAAAGATTCCCCTCAACATGTCATTTTTCCTTATCAAGTATAGTAGTCCACATTTAATTGTTTCATACCTAAGTCTACCACTTTTATTATATACACTAAATATAGAGGTTAATTTTAGCAAATAGCATTAAATATTTCTAACGGTGTATCTTCCATTTGTAATTGGCTAGATCAACAATTTTACTTATGCACACCTCGAGTAATGTAATGCCTAGGTCAACAATTTTACTTACAAAAAATATATGTTAAAAGTTAATTTTAACAAATGTTACTAAATAGTTCGGTGATTGTTACATGAAAGTTTTCATTAGGAATATGGCTTTACCTTTAAATAATAGAAGGGCGAGGTATGAAAGGGTCAAGAGAAATGCCTCAACTTCCAAATTATTTTTATTCACATCCTGCTTAATTATATTATCAATCTATTCTCCACCGGAAATATTCTATTTACACAATTTTATTCACGCTTAATTATATTATCAATCTATTCTCCAACTTAATACCCTATTTACACAACAATAGCAACACTTTGAATAGCATCGCTTAAAATTTAAGATAAAGATAGAGTTTGTATATGAATACCATAATTTTAGACTTGGATGGGTGAAATCTTCCACATGCATATAGCTTAATTAAAAAGATTAACTTTGTCTTTTTCTAGCATTTTAAAATATTTGGTTTAGGAAAGTTGTTCAAAACATGTGTCTGCTTCAATATGCAAAAATCACATTAACACTTTGGATAATCATTAACAATTTTGCTAATAAAACACTATGTAGCATACTCTCAAAAGATGCATTATTACAAAGAACGTGTACATTGATTTTGAACTCACATTAGATTTTGTGGACTAATTTATCATTAAATCACGTGGAAGAAATTCCGAAGGCCTTTCAAAATGACACTATTCTATTTTAATGAAATTTTCCTCCATTATTTTTACTTTGTAGTATTTTATAGATGTATAAAATGACATCAAATGTTCTTATAATTTAGATTTTGTTTCAACATTGTTATTAGTTATTAACATTTTGAATGAAATATAAAAAGATAATATTATTTAAAAGAGCTATTTGAGTAGCAGAAACAATGTCTTCTAGACTTTACTTTTTTAAAGAAAGCATTTGAAAAGTGGTTCATTAAAAACAATCAGTAAAATTTTTCAAGTATGAGGAGACAAGGCTAAATACACAAATATACTTATCTCATAACCTATCAACCATTATGTTACTAAGAAGCCCTACTCTCTTGCTATTGCCCCTAATATTTTAACCATGGTAATGGGAGCTTATATGCTACCATGAACAAATTCTTTCAAGCAATATGGAATAGCAAGTCTTCGAGAAAAAATAGATCTTAAAAACAATTCCAAGATATAGAAACATTCGTCTTGGGAACAATTTTAAAAATGCACCGTGATTAGACTTGTTAGCACTCAACTTCAAATTCAAAGTAATACACCATGGTTCAACAACAAAAGCTTCACTAAAACAGAGATGCAATAGAGATTTTGAAATTGAAGATTATTGTGTTTATGTCCCCTAACCAAAGAGCTCTGCGGAATGTGCATATGTTGACAGTGATCATTTTAGCATGTAATTTTGTTCAGATCTCGAAACTAGTAGCCAACATCAACCTTCCAACGACCACAATCCATAACAAATGCTATCAATAGGAAATTTGTTTTCTTGCTATCAAAACATGCTAGTGTTCTATTTTTTCTAGAAACCAAAATCAAAAGATCCCAAGATGATTCACAACTTCCTAATGATCTAGAAAAGGTGTGATTCCAAAAGACAAATGTTAGTCCACATGCAAGAATTCCACAACCATTCCACAACCGAGAGTTGATACAAGCCATCTACATCTAAAAGATTGGGTTCCTTGAACTCTATGACTACCCATCAATTTTTCCATTTTCTCAAATGATTAACTTACAAGCTGCAAAAAGGAGGACAAAGTGTTCAGGTACTCATGGGATTTTATGACAAATATTCAAGCAGAGATATATGATTTTACCAGAGACTTGTTAGCCAAATAACAGCAGGTCTTACATTTCTGGGAGAGAATTCCCTGATCCTGCATCATATGGTCAAAGCCTCCCTCCCAAAAGAGAAATAGATGGAAAACATCATGAGAAGAATAGGAAAATTACAGAATATATATTATCCAAAGCATATTTGCCCTAAAAGACTTCAACAAAGAAGCAGACAAGTATATTAACAAGACGTCTAAATTAAAGAAGGGTGAGTTAAGGATTAATGGTCAAATCAAGTCTGTTATAATTCCCTAATGGCAGATGAAGTCTATTAAAAAAACTTCCCAGTAACATTGTGTTGTAAATTGTGTTTTGTTGGTGCAGACACCCTATTCACCTATAAAACCCATTTTATTCCTCAGATATATTCTCCTAAAAAAATCATGTATTTTTATTGGAAAGGAGAAAACAATTGGAAAATTTTGATGAATTAGCTCAATAATATCTGATGTATTTGCTGCAAACCAGACACGCAATTATATAATACAAATACTCTTTCTGAGTTAACCAAAAAAAAAACATGCCAGCTACACAAAAAAAACAAAAAAAACAAAAACAAAAAACAAAAATGTTAATCAAACCCAGTTTTCCCCAACGCAGACGCCCACACAAAATCAGTCTCGAAGGTTCAGATAATACCCATAAAGACCTTTGCATATGAATAATATGTCATCCATCTCAAACTCTTCAATGACTTCGCCAGCCATGTCCATGTGCTCGCGTACTGGATGTAATCCATATCCAATATGCTCATGATCATTGAAGAAAGTATAACATTGTTGAAATGGGAATGAAGATCTTCTAATTAAATGGTGACTTGTTTGGGCATTACAGCAGAAACAGTTTGTTTGGCACATGGTCTGCACGATACTTTGGAACATTTCCAATAGATAATGCAAAGCTAATTGTGACCCCCATGTTTCGAATTTATCAGCTCCACTGATTTAAAATTCTCCAGTTGAAACAATACAAGACTATTCATCAGTTAAAAGATTTAACCAAATTAAATGCTGGCACTATATCTCGAGTAAATCATGCAAAAATAACCTTGCTTTCCTTTCTCAATGACTAAAACTCACTATTCAAACTTGTTACCCACTACCTAAAATCTGCTCCTACGACATGGCATATTCTTCAATGTTGGCTTCTGAAACTCGCATGCATAGGCAATACCAAATAAAGCAGTTTTAGATTTCAAATATAGTATTTTCAAGAATTTCATCAATAGTAATAATAATAATAATCTAATTTTAAGGTTATGATCAAGCCAAATCAAATTGGTGTATGAAACCCCCTTGTTTGTGTGCCAAGGAACCTCATCAGCACAACATTTTGACAACTAATGTCTATGTAGGTATACACTCTTGGGCAGCAAGAATGTGAATCTTTATCTAATTTTAATGGTCTTTGTACCATATTTCATGGAAAGGGTAAATAACAAATATAACAATGTTATCTCAAAGTATACCACATTCTGAACCGTTGCTTGCATTTACAAATCACATATCAAATATTTGCCACTATTTTCCATGTCTGTTGCTTGCATTGACAAATCACTTATCATATATTTGCCACTATTTTCCATGTGGGACTCTGAGGAGGAGCCAGTACAGCAAGCAGCAGTCTCATATCAATGACATCTTGAAAATACAATATTCCATGCCACAAATCCTGTATGGACTTGAGCAGTATAATCCTGCCATACGGTAAAAATGAAACTGGACATGGATCTTAGTCCCCGTGAAAAAAAAAAGAAAATTCTCTCTAAAACAACAGTTTACTGCATTCACATATCAAGAAAGAAATAACAGCTAGTTCAGTCAGATCCATTAAATCTTGGAATAATCAAAAGACAATAAATAACATCCAGATGATGAATCCTTGACGCAGGTCTGAAGTGAAACCAACAGTCCCAACCAAGAATAGGGCTGACAAAAAACGAAAACCATTTAACTGAATTACCATGCGTCAGGGGCAACAAAAGCACATTTATTGCTCTGAAATATTATTAAATGTATGGCTCTGTTTGAATCAATAACTCCAAACAGAAGGACCTTGAAATTGTTATTTTCGTTACGTGTCTGAATCTCAGCCAAAAAATATGAAGGACTAAAGATCATCCTTCACACTTAAGCAAAATTGAATCTTTTGAGTGGCAATGCTTTGGGCACCGCTCAAACATAGTATCCTGTAAGTGTGAAGCCTCGCCCCACAATCTCACCAACGCAACCCCATGCATAGCATTCCAGTGCAAATAGAACTCCTACTCCAACCTCCTCTACCTTTAACTCCTGCCTGTTTTTCAATTTATGCTTCAGAAGGTCCACTTCCTTCCAGAATGATTCATATCGGCCAGGAATGCTGAAGAGAAGTTTGCATTAGTTAAGCCAATCAAAAATCAAAACCTAGTTAAGAAAAAAGTAAAGACATGTTTTTTAATAGAAATACTTGTCATCTGATGGCCCTCATAAACTGATACAACTCCCCACATTAACAGATCAATTTCAAACAAATTTCAAATAATGATGCATATCACTATTAGTATTTATTTAAAAATAACAGCCTACTATGCAAGGATATCTTATAACTTATGGTAAGTCCCAAGGGTTAGCTCAATTGATCAAGTTCCCGTCGTTAAAGCACCTCGTTATTGAGAGGCCATGGGGTCAATTCTCCTCGACGCTCTCGGGGTTAGGCTCTGTTAATGAGCCGGGAGGAAGTGATCCATTCAGGTGGATCTGCACAGAATAATGTTTCCATGGACATAGCGGTCACCAATCTCCAGAGTCCGTGAACCACATCAAAAAAAAAAATCATTATAACCTATGGTAAGTCTAAAATATCAGTCCAAGAGGCAGAAAGAAATCTCTTTAATCAGGCAGGCAAGATTTCATGCTCAAAATGCAATCTTCTAAAGCCATATAAGCTACCTGAACTGTAATCAAATGTAATTTCAATAGAGTAGAATCTCGATGTAATAACATTAGAAAACTATATTAAGAATAATCTAAAGCAAATACGCTTTGACTTCAGAGACTAAGAAATCCACTAACCAGTAAAGATCACTGAGTTATTGACTGCCAGAGTCCTGTAACCAAAAATCAATAACCAAACAAATGTTCAGAACATAACCACGGAATGGATTAGTGGACTATAGGCTCTGATGTATACCTCTGCCATGGATATTGGGTTTAACTTTACCTGTGTCATATCTGCATGTTACTTTTTCAACCTGCAGCATAGATCTTGAGTTGGAGATATTGCCCCCTAAAACTATCATGTACTTGAATGCCTAAGGTCCATAATATCCGCTATTTTTATCAAGTTTGTTACACACTGCTCTCACTTACTCATTATCAACTGTATGATTTCCATCCTTAAAAATTTATACTAACCTCCTAAAACCCAGATGCCTTAAAACGTCATCATTAAACCTCCTGGCCCATCTAATCCCTGATATGCTCCTTTGAAGCTCTCTTGTGTCTCTATCACAACCAATGCTCAGTACACCGCATAATTTCTTGCCAGACCCCTTGGACCAACTTTCTGTGTCTTTTCCAGAGCTGTTGTATTTGTCGGGATGGTGTTCACTTCCATTACAACATAATTTTCAGGGTTTTGTGGCCCGGTCAAGTATCAAAGTTATGAAAAAGGGTAACCTTATCTAAGCAAATATATTTGAAGAAAACAACCAGCACTTAAAAGTGTCATCCATGTCACCTATTGCCATATCTATTGACAACAGAATCTTGTTAAAGCATCTGTAATTCTAAATAGTCTGTCAAGAATAAACTGTGATCACTGATAACTATCATCAAGGACCAAATCAACCAATATCCTCAGCAATTACAATCCTCTAGCTAGCTCCATAATACATATTGATCAAGTTCCTGTCGTTAAAGCACCTCGTTATTGAGAGGCCATGGGGTCAATTCTCCTCGACGCTCTCGGGGTTAGGCTCTGTTAATGAGCCGGGAGGAAGTGATCCCTTCAGGTGGATCTGCCCAAAATAATGTTTCCGTGGACATAGCGGTCACCGATCTCCAGAGTCCGTGAACCACATCAAAAAAAATATCCTTATAACCTATGGTAAGTCTAAAATATCAGCCAAGAGGCAGAAAGAAATCTCTTTAATCAGGCAGGCAAGACTTCATGCTCAGAATGCAATCTTCTAAAGCCATATAAGCTACCTGAACTGTAATCAAATGTAATTTCAATAGAGTAGAATCTCGATGTAATAACATTAGAAAACTATATTAAGAATAATCTAAAGCAAATACGCTTTGACTTCAGAGACTAAGAAATCCACTAGCAAGTAAAGATTACTGGGTTATTGACTGCCAGAGTCCTGTAACCAAAAATCAATAACCAAACAAACGTTCAGAACATAACCACAGAATGGGTTGGTGGACTATAGGCTCTGATGTATACCTCTGCCATGGATGTTAGGTTTAACTTTACCTGTGCCATATCTGCATGTTACTTTTTCAACCTGCAGCATAGATCTTGACTTTGGAAATATTGCCCCCCTAAAACTATCATGTACTTGAATGCCTAAGGTCCACAATATCCACTATTTTTATCAAGTTTGTTACACACTGCTCTCACTTACTCATCATCAACAGTATGATTTCCATCCTTGAAATTTATACTAACCTCCTAAAACCCAGATGCCTTAAAACGTCATCCTCCTGGCCCATCTAATCCCTGATATGCTCCTTTGAAGCTCTCTTGTGTCTCTATCACAACCAATGCTCAGTACACTGCATAATTTCTTGCCAGACCCCTTGGACCAACTTTCACTGTCTTTTCCAGAGCTGTTGTATTTGTCGGGATGGTGTTCACTTCCATTACAACATAATTTTCAGCGTTTTGTGACCCGGTCAAGTATCAAAGTTATGAAAAAGGGTCACCTTATCTAAGCAAATATTTTTGAAGAAAACAACCAGCACTTAAAAGTGTCATCCATGTCACCCATTGCCATATCTATTGACAACAGAATCTTGTTAAAGCATCTGTAGTTCTAAATAGTCTGTCAAGAATAAACTGTGACCACTGATAACTATCATGAAGGACCAAATCAACCAATGTCCTCAGCAATTACAATCCTCTAGCTAGCTCCATACTGATCCCAAAAAAGAACTGTGCAAAAGACAACTTCCTAAAAGCCAAAATTTCAGTCAACAGGTTTTCCAACATTGACACACAACCATACTTTCCAAGCATGCCAGATGTTACAACAGGATACACTGTGTTCAGACATATGGGACCTTCCACCAGTTACAGAAGTGATTCGCTGAATGGTGTTGTCATTGATGTCGAGGCAGCCATTGGTGATTAGCATAAAGATTGCATCCTCTGTGGAAACAGTGAAGGAAAGAAGGAATGTCTTGTCATGAACGCTTTAACTTCAATGCTTTTAATATATGTCAACGGATTGCACTAATTGGAAGTTCCAATGGACAAGAAGCCCCGCAAGAGAAGGAAGCCCGAAAGTTTAGAAATCCCTATGGTGTGATCAAGATGCCCTAGCATTTGATGAGATAAATGAATGGGTAAAACTATAAATTTTCATGCGACAACATCATCTGATAGTACTCGCCATGCCGTTACTAACGGTAGGTAGCACACCACATGATTCTTCATGGTTGAGGAGGTATGCCCTCTCAAAGATTGGAGCCCCAAAAATGTGGTCATGGTGCCCAATTCTGAATGATGTCTTCGTCCAATTTTGGCATAAATATTGAATAAAAATATGTTGATCATTGGAGTAATCACACAGCTCTTGGCAGTTGACCAAATTGGCCCCAAAAGAATAAACCTTTTTTGGAATGGCTTCAAAAAGGTGAATTTATGTCAGCCACATATTAAAATTGAATTTTTTAGTTTAATTCTTGCTAAATGTTCAGGTCAGCTCTCTTTCAAGGGTATTCTAGGGACTGGTCGTCCCCAACTACACAGCCCTTGACATCTACATATTGAGGCATCCATCCAGCAGTTGGAAGGGAAAGAAATCACACATTTTACTCTGAAATTCTGAGGTCATGATCTAGAATCGCAGGAGCAACAAAGGCAGCATTATTTTGTCCTGGTACAGGTTTCACATGAGACATTTGGGCATTTGTTCGTTGTGTTTTCTATTGTTCTGGTCCAGGCAATCTGTCTGTAGTTCAATTGTGATCTGGCCTTTCTGGTCTGCGCAAGTATCTCTGGTGGGAAGAGCTCATCATGATTGGAAATTTTACTGTGATATCTGTGGATGCGTGAACAGAAAGCAGCACAAGTCTTCTGGTTGGCAATCACAATTTGGAGCTGAATTATTTTCCTCGTTCAGATCCGTTGGCTTGAGAGTAGAATTCATCATTTGTAAAGTTTTAAAAGTTCGGCTTGCTGAAGGTTACGGTCCAGTTATATATGGAGTGTAAGTTTAACAGTTTGCAAAGACAGCAAAGGCAGATTGAATACTATGCTTACATAATCGAGCTCAGCCCCTGTATCAAACTTGTTTCGTGAACCCAGTTCAATAATAGTCTGCAGCTGTGTAGGTTGGTGATTTTGTTATATATGAAATGATCAAGCATATAAGACTGAGGACTTGCATGCACTGCATGGCTTCGATGACACAATTTGGTGTATAGTCTGGTTTCAAATTATCTGCAGTCCTCTCGGTTACAGATTATTTGGTTCACTGTTTGGTTTGAAGTTTTGTCCCAGCTGAATGATGAACTAACTGTGGGAGTCATGAATGTTACCCAATGAATGTCCGCCACATTGAAAGGCCTGTATCTACAAGGAGGACTGTTTGACCAAATGAAGCATTGTGATGTGGATCTACTCAGTTTGATCCATGAATGCATACAATGTAACAGTGTATATAATATCGCCGATATTTGGAAATATTGCGATATTTTCAGGGAGACAAGATATCGCCAAGGAAATATCACGATATTTCCGAAATATCGGCTATATCTCGGGGAAATATCGCGCAACAAGCTAAAATATCGCCAGGAGACAGAAAAATGCCGCCGCGGCTATAAAAGTGAAATTCTTTTTTTTCAATCATTTTCATTTCTGATTGTTGGAGAAGGAAGGGGAGAGCTATGTGCTTGCTGCCAAGGAGGGTTTGAGTGTTGAATAGCTATTATCGCCACCAACAACGAAGATTTTGTTGATCTAAGCTTGAAGAACAGTGAGACAATTTCATTTCTTCCATTAACAGGTATGTTCAAATAAACCCCTATGTTAATGAAATTATTTATAGTTTTAAGATTATTCTTGCTTGCCTATTTGCCTACAATCATTTTGCTTGTTTTTTTTCCATTTGCTATGATTTTCATGCCCATAAGCAAATGCAAGGGTTTTACTTTTCTCCATATTTGGAGAGCAAACTCCATTCTTTTTTTTCAAATACACCCTCTTATTGTCATTTATGGTTTTTCATTGAATTCACATTGCAAATAATATAGCAAAAAAATTATTTTGTAAAATGATGTGGTTATTACTTATTAATTCCGATTTTTTTTTTGTTCCCTAGGTTTGAGTTAGCTCACTACAGAATTCAAATATGCCAAAAACCTTGGACCCATTTTGGGAGTATGGGGACTCTGATGGTGGGACAAATCGGACATATCTTACATGCAAATTGTGTGGGACCAGGATGACAGGAGGGGTTACACGACTGAAATACCATCTGGCTAGACTCACTGGACATGATGTTGGGATTTGTGCAATTTTTAGTCCGGAGCTTATACAAAAAGCTCTTGAGGCAATTGATGAAAAAGACAAAAAGAAGGAAGAGACAGAAAAAAACAAAGTTGAACGTGCAAGTAGATCTTTCAGGATATCTTCTCCTGATTTTGATGTTGGGGGTAGTGGGAGGGGCTCCACAACTGGCACAGCATCACCTGCTACTGCTAGTGCGAGGTCATCATTTTTTGTTCCACGAATAGGACATGGATCACAACCTGGCATAAAATCGCTTGTTAAAAAAAGGAGAAGCAAGAAGCAGATAGAGTCATGGGGAGGTGTCTTTTCTGAAGTGACTTACCTCTTAGCATCACCAAAACCAATCCATTTTGGCAGACAATGTGTGATGCTATTGCTATTGTGGGCCCAGGGTACAAAAGTGCTACATATGAGGAGTCGCAGGGGCCAATTCTTCAAGCAAAAAAGCAGGACATCAACTCTAGATTGGCGGAGTTGAAAAAAACATAGGAAGTTACTGGATGCACAGTGATGTCTGATGGTTGGACAAATAGGAAGGGTAGGACCCTTCTAAATTTCTTGGTACATTGTCCTAAAGGTACCATGTTCATTAAATCAGTGGATGCATCAAAACATATCAAATATGCAGCAACGATATGTGAGTTGTTCGATGGGTTCATTCGGGAGATTGGTGTGCAGAATGTTGTGCAAGCCGTAACAGACAATGCAGCTAATTATGTGTCTGTTGGCAAGATGCTTATGGAGAGGCATCGCACAAGGTTTTGGACTCCATGTGCAGCACATTGTCTCGATTTGTTGCTTGAGGATATGGGGAAACTCTCCTTCATCAAGGAGGCAGTTGATATGGGTAGGAGCGTCCCCAAGTTTATTTATAACCATGCTTTTGTTCTTAGCCTCATGAGGAAGTTCACTAGAAACAAGGAGTTGCGGCGTCCTGCAATCACACGTTTTGCCATGAACTTTATTACTCTTCAGTATTTGCTTCGATGTCAATTTGAATTGAAGCAAATGTTTGTGTCTGATGACTGGCGTAATTGTAGATACCACAGGAGACAAGACGGGAAAGCCATTGCAAAAATGGTATACTCTGAGACGTTTTGGCGTGGAGTAGAAGAAGCATGCTCAGTTAGTGAACCTATAGTAAAGGTTCTCATATTGGTAGATGGGGAGAAGCCTACAATGGCTTATTTGTATGAGGCCATGGATAGGGCCAAGGAGGCCATTCGTTCTTATTATGCAAACAAGGGTTCTGCTAGCTTTGATAGGCATATGATGTTATGGGATGTGATTGATAGTTGGTGGACAGGGATGCTTCATCGACCCATTCATGCAGCAGCACTCTTCCTCAACCCCGCATTTTCATACAAATGCGGCTTTGATTTTGATGGCGAGGTGATGGAAGGGCTCCATTCCTGTATTCATACGCTGGTACCTGATCCTGAGCTTCGTAGCAAAATCAATCATGAGATACAGTGTTATCGGAATTGTGTTGGCCTATTTGGCTTTGATGATGCTATTAGGGAAAGGACCCTCTTCATGCCACGTAAGTGACAAGTCATCACTCATTAGAAATTAGAATTTTCAATTTAGAATTTCCTTACTTATAATTCTATTTTTTAAAATTCAATTATGTAACTTTTTATGTTTTAAGTTTTTGAATTTTTTATTTCTTTATTTTGTTGTAGATATTTGGTGGCGGAGTTATGGTGCAAGGGCACCAAATTTGCAGAAATTGACCATAAGAATCTTGAGTCAAACATGTAGCTCTTTAGAGTGTGAGTGCAATTGGAGTGTTTCTAAGATAAATAACTGCAAAAAAGCACAACAGGTATAACTTTGAGCTCCAGCTTTCAATTGAGCAATTACACTTATTGTAATTTTTAATTTTTAATTTATGACCTTAAAGTGTCAAGAGTCAAGAGTCAAGAGTCATTAGTTTTTTTGACACCCTTACAGGTTGGAGTTAGCACGCCTCAATGATTTAGTGTATATGCATTACAACATCCAACTTCGAGTGAGGCAAATAGAAGCACCAATGGATCCAGATGTCATTTCCTTAGACAATATTGATGTATTGTCTCAGTGGAGGGTGGAGTCTGAGGAGCCCATCTTGGAGGAGTCACCTTCATGGTTAGAGCCAGATGATCCATTAGAATAGGAGCAGCAAGAGGAGGACTCGGAGGAGCAGCAGCACTCGGACACTGTGGGAGCATCAGCGTCAACACCGTCTACTATAGATATGGGAGAGCACAGCTCCATACCTAGCACTCATTATTTGACATTAGGTGCAAAGTCAGGGTCAGGGCCTTCTACTACTAGGGGCAAACCTGGCAAACAGATCATGTTTTCCAATAAAAGGGGGAGAGGGCAGTGATTTCAGATAGATAGCTGCTAGTTTTACTTATTATGCTACATATAACTCATGATGATGAGATACTTTTATATATGTGATGTTATTTTGTATTGATTCTCCACATTTGAGTCCTTGAATGGACAATTATCAGGGATCCGCAAGATTTGATATCGCCTTTGATGAATCATTTCTATTTGACATCATATATATCAGTGCTTTCTTCATATTTATGTGCCAATGTGTTTATTTCATGTTGTTATTGCTTTATATGTTTAAAAATCTGAAAAAATGAATATAATATGCATTTTTTACGCTTGCCGATATTTGCCAATATTGCTGATAAGATATTTTATGGACCCTCACCGATATTTTGCCGATACCAATATTTTCAACACTGCAATGTAATCCATTCGAAATGTTTGAGTTCCAAACTTGTTTGATGGATCAATAACAATTTGGTTCAAGTGCAATTTGAATTTTCTGGTTTTTACTGTGTTTGAGTTTGCTGCAGGCATCATGGAACAGTGGTTTGACCTTTTGGTATGCTGCAACAAGCGAACCTGTGAAAAGTGCCTCTGCCTTTAATATACATTTATTAAATTGGTTATGCAACACAAAGTCAAAGTCCTGTGTATAATGCAGTGTATGTAGCAGAGGCTGTGTACAATTCAGTGACACTATATCAAGCAACAATTGCACAGCTTAGTTGGTTCTGGACTTTAACACAAACCAAAGTCAAAGGTTCGAACTTGACAGGTTTTACTTTTATTTGTTATTATTTTCATTTTGTTGAACAATTTGCAGAATCCGGCAGCTTATTGATGTGCACCTGGACAGGAGCAAAGTGTGGAGCATTTAATTTCATATGGTTTCTGAAGTGATTGATTGTCCAAATTGAGATCTGAAAAAAGCATGGCAATCAGGGTCTGGAGGTCCTAATGATAGACATTTTATGGTTAGAATCTTTTAAGGGTATATGAGCAGGTTATAGAGGTTTTTATATACTTTGACAAAACAGGTTCCAGGAAGGGGATCTGATTGACAGGATTGATGAACTTGTTGAGCTGAGCATGGACAGCTTTCGGTGACAGTAATGACAGCAGAGGCAGTGTTTTGCAAGTCATATGACAGTGGTTGCAGGTTGTATAACAGTGGTCGCACAACATATGATAGTTGTATGACAGTGAGTTGGTTGCAGTGGTTGAACTGTGATCAAAGTAGTGAATGTGCAGTGCAGTGGCTAAGGAGCATAATCTATCTTACTCAGTTATAATATCTTTAGAGTGTCAGTGTGGTGTGAGGCGGAGATTGAATTCTCTCTTTCAGGTTGGAGCCTGAGAACACTTCAAGGTGGCAAGGTGGTGTTAGGGCAGCAGATTGATGCAAACAGAGTGTTGGAGCATCCTTCCAATTGGATCTGGTAAAACCAGGGGGTTGGAGCCTCCTTCCAGTGGTTGCTGGAGAATCTTGGAAGTTGGAGCTTCTTGTTGATATATCTTTAAGACATTAAAAAGTGTTCAGTGGTTTTTCTCCCGGAAGGGTTTCCACCTAAAAATCTCTTGTGTACTGTCTATGATGCTATGCATCATTGAATGGTGTTGTTAATCTTTACTGTTTAATTAACATGATTAAAATGTTAAAAACTGCCCAATACCAATTCACCACCCCCCCAACCCACCTACCCTCTCAGTGTTAGTGAATATTCCAACATTGATTGACATACAAAAAAGAGATACTAAATAACACCATTAAAACTACAGGTAATTCCCATTTTTTCCTTGACTCCTTGTTTGCAAAATGAATTTTTGCTACAAAATTTCCCATTGATTTCCTACTGGATCCATCTTCGTTATAGATCTCTGTCATTTAGTTAGATACAGGCAAGCAAAACTAGGCACATAAAAACATTCATTGCATATGCAAAAATGTAGAAGCAAATTACATCTTGTCTCGGTGTTACGTTAAAAAGAAAAGACAAGAATTTTGTACTGCTTTGCCCAGTGAAAACAAGTCTAAAAGGACATTTTTGCTAGGGAAAACAAGTTTACTAGAGAAAACACCAAGTGATCAAATTCCAATGTTACAAGAAACACCAATGGAATGGCTCTCAGCCCATCCTTCTTTAATGAATCCCAAAGCAGAAGTACTTATCCTATCCATCAGCATAGTTTCCAGTATTTTAATGTACCTATTCTTGCTGTCATAAAGGCAAGCAGCAATGCAATGAAATTGCAGTAGTTGACCAGCACCAAGGCCATCAGTGACAACCGCAGAAATGAGAGAGCCAACATATTGTCTCTGGTGTTACATATCGTCTCTGGTGTTACGTTAAAAAGAAAAGACAAGAATTTTGTACTGCTTTGCCCAGAGAAAACGAGTCTAAAAGAACATTTTTGCTAGGGAAAACAAGTTACTAGAGAAAACACCAAGTGATCAAATTCCAATGTTACAAGAAACACCAATGGAATGGCTCTCAGCCCATCCTTCTTTAATGAATCCCAAAGCAGAAGTCCTTATCCTAACCATCACCATAGTTTCCTGTATTTTAATGTACCTGTTCTTGCTGTCATAAAGGCAAGCAGCAATGCAAAGAAATTGCAGTAGTTGACCAGCACCAAGGCCATCAGTGACAACCGCAGAAATGAGAGAGCCAACAATGGTATCAGACGTGTCAAAGTTCATCATGTCACTTACAGAGATTGAACCTGCATGGGGAGGATTATAATGATTCCTCCAAACCACCCAAGGTAAACATAATTAACATTGGACATGTTAATGTTCTAGAAGTTATTGTTTGTCATATGGTAAGGAGTCACAAAGATTTGGATAGACAGTTGAGACAGGTATCCCAGTTGATAACCAACCTGATGCCTGTTGGATATCAAAATGAAGAACTCTTTTGACGAACTACAGTACCTACAGCTTTATCCACTCAACAAATATAAGGGATTGGATTCCAAGAATGCTGAAGATCTTTCCTCCATTCATTTTGATATTAACATCCTCTCTTGGAGAACAAAGAATATTCATAAAGGATCAGTGAGTTGATCTTGAAGACCCTAGAATAGAAGAAGCTTAAATCAAACTTAATTTGTTTGGGTATTCAGCAGCCTAGAGTGAAGCGTCATTCTGAAGTTCTCACATGCCAACTAGTTCTCAAATCTGAGACTAGTAGCCATAAGAATTATGGATTATATTGAAATGGTATCGATCTTTCTTTATTGTATCTATTGTAGGTGGCAAGGCCCTGATCTACTAAGAACTAGTGTTTTGATAATTGATGTGATCACTTTTTGAATGGGTACACTCATGTTCTATGTTCTGATTCATTGCATTTGTATGGTTGTGTGAGACAACTAGTAGGTATCCATTCTTCATAAATTGTTTTAGTTTTGTAAAAAAATCTATTTTGATATCATATATCTTATATGTCATTTCCTGGTTTCCCTACAATTTTTGGGAACTAGTAGCCATTTCGAAAACTGAAATTGTGTCCAAGTTTCAAGTGATTTTCATGGTATCACAAAATTCAAGGAAAACCTTTCTGCACATCGTAGCACCTCCAGGCCTCAGGAAAAAAGAAAGACTATTATCCACTTCATTATCAAAAAACCAGTTTGAAAGATTAGTACACAATTTATCTTAATTGTATGAAGAAAATTTAAACGGGTAATCATATACTAACTGTTATCCAGTATTAAACTAAGTTGCCGGAAACACCGGCCCCAACCCTCAGAAATGCAGATCCCTGTTTCAGATCCGGAAACCCGTACGATCCGCCATGGAAACGGACAGGATCCATATCAGTCTTGTTTCAGAAATTTTGGAAACGCATTTCTTTTGGAGAGCCGGGTCCATGACGTTTCTCGATTTCTTTGGAACGTATTGGAAATTCCGGATTCGTACCACGATTTCTGGATCCAGAAATCATGGTATGGATCACGATTTTCCATAAATGCATCTCGTTTTGGATTCCTTCTAGCCAAAAACAGGACGTAATCCTGGCGCCAGGAACAGGCTCTTCACCGAAGGAAATAATGTGCTGACAAAAGTTAAAAGTTAAAACAAGTCAAATGACAAAAAACCTAAGGGCTTAAGTTTTAACCCGTGACTTTAAACTTTAAAGTTTACCATTCGACCCAGTCTCCACCGTGTAAAACGTGAGCCTGGAGCAGTGGAGCCGTTTCAAGTTTGTTGGACAGTCGAGAGCCTGTAAAATGTGACCCTGGGGCAGTTTCAAGGTTTGTTGAACAGTCTAGAGTTGAGCGAGAGCGTCAATTTGGAAGTTGGAACCCGCAGCCTCAAGGCTCACACTGCACAGTCTAGAATCTGGACAGCCGACAGGGTTAGTGTACACTGTATTTACTATTTACAAACGTTTTAACTTTTAACTTTACTTGCCCTCTGGCTATCAAGTCTCAACTGTTTTATAGCTTATTAGTTATTAATGCCTCGGCCCTCTTTGACTCCTCACAGTGTATTGATTCTTGGAAGCCTAAAATTTAAAAAATAAAAGCTTAAAAGGTTTCAAATGTTTTCACTATTTCTTAATTATTCCAGTCTAGCCATTGGTCCTCTTAACTGTCCAGATTCCTTAATTATTCGACGATTGGTCCTCCTAACTGCCCAGATTCCTTACTATTCCACGATTGGTCCTCTTAACTGTCAATCCATAATAAAATATCTCGGCATCTCGCTTGCTTCACTGTCTTAGTACTTACTGTTACACCTACTACCATTCTAAGAGTAAAGCTACTCTAAAAGAGAAAATTGGAAATCCACTTCATGGTGCTCATAAAGAATACTTGAGCCTTAATGATTCAATGCACATTAACAGTTAACTTGCTCGACTGTCTTACATGTAGACTTGTTTGTAACTTTGTGAACTTGGGTTCAGACTTTTGGGCCGGAAGGTTACTTGTTCGTTAAACATTTGACTATCTTGCAACTTTATCCAACGATTAGTTGATAAGTAACATATTTTTATTGTCTTCCTGTGGCAAGTCCTTCTTTAGTGGGCAAGATTTCTGATTAATTCCCTTTCTTTTTTAGAGCTATGTCATAAGTCCAGTGAAGAATGTGATCATCGTGTCTAGGTTCTCAGTTCTGTTTGTGGTAAAATTAACATCGCTGTGGGTGCAAGTTAAATCAGCATTATAATTTATACCATTATACAAGCTATGATTATACAAGCAACCTTTACATACACCGGAAAGATGCACCAGAATATCCACCTTAGGCCCCAATGTCAAAAGAGACTACATCCTCTCTAAAAGTCAATTCTAATTTCTGGCTAATTGAATAAACAGTTCCTGTTTAAACTTTATTATGAGACTGGCAAACTCACAGAGTAATTCTGCAAATATAAATCAAAATATCGAATAATGTATAACGGATGAATGATGCTTATAATAACCCTCCCGATGGTGTATACTATGAACTATAAATATTAAATATACATTGACTGATGTAGATTCTAGAAATATATATTGATTGTTCATGAGGTGAAGGGACGTGTGCATTGTGACCCTTGATGTTTCATTAGCACACAGATTCACATAATATTCTGCAAAGATTTTCCTTGTTGAAACTTGAGACTCGAGACTCGAGAGGCTTTTCTTTGTTGAGATTGCATTGTGACCCATCAATTTTATTTTGCAGATTAATTTACATCATCATCATGACAACTTCAAGTTCAGCCATTCGCAAGGCAGAGGAAGTGGAACATGAAATTGAATCTGTCTCTAAAGTTGATCCAAAGTCACCACTTTGGAAATATGTAACTATTGTTGGGAAGATCCAAGAAGGGGGATCATTGGCATGGGTTTGTAGTGAGTGTAAAAAGGAGTATAAGGGATCATACATCCGGGTTAAAGCACATTTACTTGGGTTAAAAAGAAATGGGATTCAAATATGCAATGGCCCACCTAAATAGAGTGGGATAGATGGAAATGGTTTAAGCAAGGAAAAACTTGCAAAATATCAGAGAGAACAAGACAAGGCAGATGATAAAGCAAATGAGACAAATAATGCCTCTCAATTAAAACACCCAACAAGGTTGGGAGCATTTTCATCAAAGCCTCCGCTTCATTCTCATAGAATTGTTGGTTCAAAGAGGTCTAATTTGGGACCGCTTGAAAGGAGTTCTAATAATGATGCTCGAGAGACGGCAATTGCAGCTATAGGTCAGCATTTATGTAAATGGCCTTCCCTTTAACCTTGTGCGATCTCCTAACTGGGCAAAGATGATAAAAGCAGTGAACGAAGCCCCAAAAGGGTTCAAGAGACCTGGATATGAGAAGGTACGCACCACAATGTGGAGTGCTAAAAAGTTAGATTTGAAGGCTAAATTAAGCCCCATTCGTAATTCATGGCACATTTTAGGGGTGTCCATCATTTCTGATGGATGGAAAGATCAAAGGAATAGGCCTTTGATCAATGTGATTGCTCAGAACCCAAAGGGGGCAATGTTTTTGAAAGCAGTGGATTGTGAGGGGCAGATGAAAGATTCTCAATTCATTGTTGATAAGATAAGATAAGATAATTATATTTATGTCCAACTAATGACCACAAAGTAAGTCAAAGGGACTGTTGAGTACAATGATGTATATACAAACCGGAAGAAACAAACGGTCTCCTATAAAAGATACAATGCATGAAGTAAATCAACATCTAGCCCTAGCGGAGAAGATGCAGGAGCTAATAGGTCTGAGGATCATACCCATCTCTTCTAACATCCGAGGTTGAACAAATAACATTGAAAAAACTCAACAAAGTTTGTTGGCCCGATGAAGGGTCGATGGCAATTGCAAATTGTCCACTAAATCATTTCCTGGGGGGTGCACGCACTGTTGAATGCTGGAGGACCTAGTCCGTCTCCCAAGAACGGATCTGAGACGGACCTGCTGCTGAGATCTCGTGTGGCAGGGTGAGGTCCCATGCATCCTCACTGATCTAGAGTCTAGATACGTACTAGTATCAATGAATCTCTTGGTGCCCCTGTCTGAAGGTAGTACCCTGAAAAATGTCATGATCCTTTGTGTGGGGTTTGGTTTGATGGGAGGCTGAAGAATATGCGCCCAGAACCCGAGAGCCTCCTCCATATATAGGGCCAAACATCTCTCGTCAGGATAACTGAAAAAATCAACAAGGGTCCGAGAATCTCTAAACAAGCAATGAAACCTTCCTCTAATCTCGGCGTAAACATGGCATCCAAGAATGAAGTGCACCTCGATCTCCACACCCTCTAAATGACATACCTGGCAAAGTCTGTCTGGTCTATCCACCTGGTGGTACGTCTCTACCTGAAGTCTATGAAAACCTACTCTAACCTGGCCTAGAGGAATGTGAAGAGCATGCATCCAATGGTGAACCGTATACTGGGGTCAAACAATGAGCCCATCTCTCAACTCCAAGAAGTTCTTAGCATAGAAGGCCATCTTTAAGTGCAACCCTCTCGGAGAATTGACACGGGGGTCCTGGACGAACTGCCTGTAGATGTCCTCCCTAATGATCTTGTTTAGCTCCTGTCTAGTAGGTAAAAGGTGAGCAGGAGCATCTAAGGAATATTATCCAACTGAATTCCCACTGACTCTAAGAGATTTGAAACTCCTGTAAACCAACATTTGGCTCGCCCTAAGGGAGTGGAACAGGAAATAGTCTCAAAAGAGAAATATGCCAAGTAAGGATATCAGTCCCTACTCTTTATCGAGTTTGCAAAGCCCTGGACACGATGAAAGAATAAAACCAATCTGAAGGTCGTCTCAAGCCAAAAGGGTTGAGCTCCAAACTCTGCAAGGATGATATGCTGCAATACTTTCAGTTTGCACCTAATGATGCGGCGGAGGACTCTATCAACTGAAGCCCAATCTGACTCAAGTAAAGACGGTCCCCAAATCTCTGAGCCATATACAACAGTGGGACAGATCAAGGTGTCCATGAGGCTCATCTTGGACGAGATGTCCTGGAAGAGATGTCAAAAGCGTTGTCCCTTGTGAAGGGCTAATGATCCATATCCTTTGTTGATCCGAGGCTGAAGCATTGGTCGCAAACTGAAGCGGGGACCTGAGAATTGCACCCCCAAGTAAGTATATGTGTTGGTGATCTCAATCTCCTCCCCTCTGAATAGAAAGTGAAAGTATGAGGTTTTCTTCACCCCATTGAAGATCATAACCTTGGTTTTACCCAAGTTGACCATCAACTATCGATGAGGAGAGAAGGACCACGTCATCAACAAAGAGTAGAATAGATATAAGAACCTACTGAAGAAGGAAGCCATTAATTGAAGCAATTGAATTGGTGGGGCTAGAAACTGTTGTCCAGGTAATAACTGACAATGCAACGGTGTGTAGAGCAGCAGGCCTAATTATTGAAGGCAAATATCAACACATCTTTTGGACCCCTTGTGTTGTACATTCATTGAACCTCATGTTGAGCAAGATGGGGAAGCAAATTGAGTGGATTCAAGTTATTTTTGAAAAGGCAAAAGAAATTCAAGCTTTTATCACAAACCACCACATGTCCCAAGGCATCTACGGGGAATTTACGAAGTTGGAGCTCCTTAAGGTACCTAAACTTTAAAGTTTATTTCCTAAATTCTAATTTCTATGACTCTAAATTCAAATATGTAAATTGGATTCTCAAATGTCATGATTCGTGAATCATAATAGTTATTCAATCAAATTATGATTTTTAATTTATTGAAATTTGAAACATTAGCAATTTGGCACTTGCAAGTTGCCAAGACTCGTTTTGCATCTCACATCATAGTCTTAACAAGGCTTATGCAGGTGAAAGATGCATTACAATCAATGGTATGCACTTCTCTTTGGAATCAATGGAAGTAATCCCAATCTGATAGAGCACAAGCAGTGAAAAGGTTGGTTGTTGATGACGAATGGTGGGATAAGGTGGAATACATCTTGGCATTTATTAAACCAATTGTGGATTTGCTTCGTATGTTTGTCACAGATATGCCTAATTTGGGAGAGGTGTATAAGGGCATTGATTCTATGATAGAGAAGATACGGGTGGGTTATAAATGCTAAGGAGAATGACCCAGATGAATTCTTTTACAGAGAAGTAAAAGATATATTGACCAAAAGGTGGAACAAAGTGACCACCCCATGGCACCTTTTGGCCTACGCAGTGAATCCAAACTATTATGCTGCATAGTTGCTAAGTGATCCAGAAAGAACCACACCAAGCAAAGACTCAGAAGTCTCACAAGGACTTAAAAAGGCTTTTAGAAAGCTTTTTGTTGACCCTGAAATTGGACTTCGGATTCGTGCAGAGTTTGCTCATTTTGTGGGATCAAAGGATTGGGGTTTTGATATTGATTATATGCGGGACAAGAGGGCAATGAGTCCAATTGAATGGTGGAACTACTATGGTGGGAAACTTCCCACATATCCAAAAATTGGCCATCAAGATCTTGTCACAGGTTGCTAGTTCCTCTTCAGCAGAAAGGAACTGAAGTACATTGGCTTCATCCATTCGGTGAAGCAAAACAGTTTGGGCTCAAAGAAGGTTGAGGAACTAGTGTGTGTTTGTTCAAACTTTGGCCTTCTATCACACAAGAGAGACAAATACAAATCTGTGGCTGCCAAATTATGCGATGTGAAACCAAAGTTGTCTAACTTGGATATGACGTTGAATGTTCGGTCTCATATGACTTTCTCTGATGCAGAGTCACCAATAGGTCGATTTTCAAGTGGACATGGCAGCAATGTTCCCACTTCTGGAGAAGATGTGGAACTTCTTAGTGGCAGGAATGAAGACATATTTGCTGATATGTAAATGTAATTTATGATGGTGTTTTAACTTTTAACTTTTGAACAACCATATATCATATGAATTACTAATAATGATAGTAGACAGTCAACCATAGTTCATTTTGTACTTTGTACTATGTGTGCATTATTAATTTTGGTGATGATGTTGTCACTATTCATGTTGATGATTGAAATTTGAAACAGAAACTTGTCAACTTGATGATATGTTGAATCATGAATGTTATAATAATAATAATCATCAATGATGATGACAATGTTTAGGATGAATTGATGACGATGATAGATGATAATTGATTATGTATTTTTAGATATAATCTAGATTTTAAAAGATGAATGGTAATATGAAATTCTTGTGTGTGTGTGTGTGTGTGTGTCAGTGTCATTTCCTGCCGTATCGTATCCATATTTTTTGAAAATTTGTTGTATCCGTTTCAAACCCTGTATTTGTATCCATTCTCGTATCCGTTTCAGTGCAACTTAGGTACTGAATAGACCAGGGACTTAAAAAACACAACAAGGACATGTTCATAATATCATATTAAAACTTAAAGGTCCTAGTGTGGTGGAAAGGATTACCATTCCCTTCTTCGGAAATTATTGCATAATCATCATATAATTATGATGGAAATGCTGAACAATTGACATTCTAAAATTGCTTGAACTTGGAACTTCAACAAATCCATAGCTAGAATGGAGTCTGGACAACAATATCTATGAAACTTCCTACAAACTTGAGAAGTTTCAAAACTTATTGAAAAGGAATATTTGATATAATGTTTCAATATTTCAACAGAAGTACAAAAAAGACTGAATTACGGAATAAATCATTTTACAAACTCTCAGAGAATTACAAAAAAATCAACCAAAATCGTATCCAAACCTGTATACCAAAAATTTCAAAGAAATGAGTATTGGACCCATTTTATCCATATTGTTCCATGTGTGTAACTTAGAATTCTGGTGCATTATCAATAAGATTCACAAATGAATGAATATAGTTGTCATTAAGAAAGTGTTTCCTTGAAGCCTATGACAACAAAATCAACTCCATAACTCTCTTCAACCTTACTCGACAGGTAATATTGTCCCCTATAAATTTAAGTGGCAATGAAAATGTGTCCATCATTGCCAACTTAAGAACAAATATTATGTTCCTTGCTTTGCTTTAAAATATTAAGAAGTTGGGAATGGTGTAAGCTTCACTTACAGTCCTAGCCAACACTATAATGTATCATTTATTATATTTATGTTTGGTTAAGGCCAAGCTAGTCAATGTGAGACCATAACGGATCTCAAAAGAAAAACACCCTACTCTAGACTCTTTTTTGTAATTTCACATCTTCTGATCATTCTTGTATTCTTTACAAATTAATTATCCTACATGTTGTTGATTTTGTAGCCTTGGAAAGTCTTCTACATTGGCTTGGTGTCTTAACATGTAGGCACAAACTACCTCCTCAAAGTTGCTCCAACAAACCAACTCTTCAATGCTTGTAAGGACCTGTGGTTCCTAGGCACGCCCACCCGATGTGCAACGCTATTGGCGGACGAGCGGTTGGAGAAATATGCGAAGTGCGAAGTCCTTGACCGAGGTGTGTGGCTAGCATGTTATAATACGCATGAGAAGGAGGACGAGCGAAGTGTTTATAGCGTGGGAGCACGCTTGGCTAACCCACGGGCCGACCTATGATCCAAGCAAAGGCCGACATATATTATGATGGAATTGCGATGGACTAGGGGCGTTCATTACATGGAGGATGAGTCCGCTTGGGCAGCTCGACTTGCCCTTCCGTCCGTATAAATAAGACATGCTATGGAGTCATTTGGACAATCGCTCAAGCGTTCAACAAGTCTTCAACGCAAGAAGTGCGAGGAAGTAAAAGAGCCGCAGCGAAAGGTGAAGGCGCAGTTCTTATGCGCCCAACCTTGGGCAGCTCCATACAGTAGCGCAAGTTCTTGGAAGGAAGGCGAAGGCGTCGATGCACGGGTAGAGGCGCCGTGCGCTCAGTTGACACAGGTTCTTGGGTGGCTCGGATGAGCACCCGCCTGTCGTGCAAAGATAAACGCGGAGGTGGAGATGGGGACTTGGGTGAGGTCGCTCGCCCACCGTACGGAGATAAATGAAAGGTGGCTCGGGTGAGGTCGCCCGCCCATCGTGCACAAGGTTTGGTTGTGAAGTTTGGTTGGCAGCTCGTGTGAGGGCACGCCCGCCCAACTTGGGCAAAGAATCTTGGTTATCACACAAAGGTGTGAGAAGTTGTAAAATTGGCTAAGTATGAAACTTGGTGTTTCCGAGTATACTTGTAAAGCTTTGTAACATTGAAAATTTGTATAATATATTATTCGGGCAGACTCATTGTTCAGGGAGTTGCCCCTCCCTTTATACTGTGCAATTGTGTTCTTCATGTATAATTGCTGATGATAATGAATGTGTATGGGTGTTCATTAGTATCAAGGAAACATAATAATTACTTAGTTGCGAAAAACAAACTAAGTAGACTAATGGTTAGGCGTAGTCCATGAACATAAGTATTGGTGAAAAGAAAGTGTTCAGTGGTGCCGCACCTCGCCAAGAGCAGTTGAAAAACTACCATCGCTCCAGCGTCGTGACAATTGGTATCAGAGCAGCTGATTCAGGCATTGAAGATTGAAGCTGCTACACAACTCCACTAAACTGCAGTTGGTATCAGAGCTAGTTTGAAGATTTGGAGGAGTCTTGCAGGAAGCTAAGTGAAGCAGGTGTGTAAACACTTGACAGTTGGTGACAGGTGAACAAGTACTTGTAGGTGAAGGAAGTTGGTTTCACATACAAGTGGAACAAGGGCTGGTTCATGTCTTGCACGAAACTTGGAGAAAGCTGAAAGGCAAAGATGGTGGATGAACCTACGACAGGTGAATCTAGCCATAGTGCAGGTGAAGTCTTTTGTACAAAGTGTTGGAACAGATGGGTCGATGGAGTTCTCACTGGGTTTCAATGAAGGCTGAGAACATGAAGATTTGGGAAGACTGTTTGGAACTAAGGAAGGAACTTGAAGAACTCAAAAGCTAATGCGGAAGTAGGATAGATGGTGAACTCAAGGAACTTGATGAGGAGATCCGACAAAGTGGTCTTGGTCTTCAAGAGCTCTTGGATGAAAGAGCCCAGTTAAGGAAGAAAAGTGCCATGGTGGAAGCCGAAGTCAAGCAAATTGAGGAGGAGATAAAGAAAAAGCTTCTTGGTAAGAAGGTTGTTGTAATTGAATAGGAAGAGCTCGACTACATTGACAGGTTGGGGACTCACTACCGAGACAATCTAGAGGATGTTCGGAAGCTTAGTTCTATGAAGGAAGTCAAGATGGACCAAGATCGAGTTGCTTAGAAGAGCCAAGCAAGGAAGTGAAGTACCTTAGGAGGAATGTCAAGTTGGAGCACAAGCCAATTGACACTTCTGAGGCCGAATTCTTGAGGAAGGTCGCTGATGTGAGACACAAGATAAAGCCGACAGAAAGAGGTAATTCCTTGAAGCTGAGTTTTGTGCAGGTGACCGTGAAAGACAAGAGATTTGCAGCTTTGGTGGATACGGGGGCTGCTCATAGCTTCTTAAGCAGCGAAGCAGCAAAGTCTTTTGGGAAGAAAGCAAAGATGGAGAGGGAATGGAGTGCTTTCAAAGCAGTCAACTCTACCATGAAAGTTGTTATGATGAAAAACACTCAAGTGAGAGTAGGATCGTGGTTTGGAAAGTTGGATTTGAGGATCATGGACATGGATGATCATTCTATGGTGCTGGGGCAAGATTTTATGAGGCTTGCACAAGCCATACCAATGGTGGACCGGGACATTCTCTTGATCACAGCTAAAGGAAGAATCATGATGGTGCCGATGAATAGAAGGAGTTGATTAGGGTATAGACTAAGGATGAATTCTATGACTTTGTATCCCAAAGATCCAAATGTGAAGCATGAGGATGTGGAGCAAAGAGGATATGGGAGTATGACTCAAACAACGAAGGAAGGGAAGTTGATTGACTTCATTGCAAGAGCGAGAAAGAATGAAGTAAGTGGGAGGTCACTCTCACAAACCTTGGAGCACTTGACAGAGACATCTTCTACTGATGATCTTCACAATGGAATTGCGAAAGAAGGGAGTCTGAGTACTACTTCAGAAGCAGTGGTTGGGGAAGATTATGAAGGTAGAAATCCGGCTAGTATAGTGGACTTCCGCAGGTATGCTATGGGCATATATGACTTTCAGTTGGTGAAAGCTAAGCTTAGAGAGCTTGGGTGTACATGTGAGGAGATTGAGGCTGTGCACAGATATTTGAGGACACAACATCAATCTGATACATGGGTGGATGAGAGTCAGGGAGGAAACTTCCTGGCCCTTCTTTCTCTATAGACAACCTTGGAGATGGGTTGGTGCAGGGACCTTGATTGGAAGGGGTTGCACCACCTTAGCAAGGGGCCTTGGGAGGAGGCTTCTTTATGGCAGATTGCAAACTTGGATGCAAATGGCCACATGTTGGGATGAAGTCTACATGGGTTGGACATCATGGACAACTAGAGTCATGGACATCAAGTTGGAGACATGGAGCATGATAGTTATGCAGGGACATTATGCAAGAGCATGTGTAGAGGTGTCATTCATGGACATTCTATGGGGAATGCCGAAGCAAAGGATGTTGTGTGGATGTTGTTGTGACATGGAGATGTATGAGCCAGTGAGCCAGTGGAGAGGTTGTACACTCTTGTGCAACAAGGCCATGGGCTGAACATGTTGTAGATGGGATGGAGTTTCCATGGACCTGAGCATGGCAATTGGACAAATTCTTGATGACTGCGAGTCTCGAGATGTAGCAGAAGTCAGGAAAACACTGATGGGGACATAAGGATGTGCATTCTTGTGGTTTGAGCATATGGTTGGATTAGCTACCCAACTAGTTCAAGTCATGAGGGGTACCAGTGTGCAGAGGTGTGTTCGTATCAAGTTGGTCCGAGATGATGGTTGGCAGAGAGATGTGACTATCAAGACGAAGCAATGTTGGCACATGATGGAAGTGTGTTGGCATTTGATGAAAGACTACAGGATGAGGACGAGACATGATGGAGATGGTAGTTCTACATACGTTGCAGGGATGTTTGCAATATGTGGAGGAGTTGATATCATGGATAAGACTGTTCGGATATGGAAATCTTGATCTTGGTGGATGGATACCAGGATGGGATGTTGTCGAGGACGACAACGATTTCAGGTGGAGGAGGATGTAAGGACCTACAGTTCCTAGGCACGCCCACCCGATGTTCGACGCTTGTTGGCGAACGAGCGGTTGGTGAAATATGCGAAGTGCGAAGTCCATGACCGAGGTGCATGGATGGCATGTTATAATACGCATGAGAAGGAGGACGAGTGAAGTGTTTATAGCGTGGGAGCACGCTTGGCTAACCCACAGGCTGACCTATGATCCAAGCAAAGGCTGACATACATTATGATGGAATTGCGATGGAGTAGGGGCGTTCATTACATGGAGGACGAGTCGGCTTGGGCAGCTCGACTCGCCCTTCCATCCGTATAAATAAGGCATGCGATGGAGTCATTTGGACAATCGCTCAAGCGTTCAACAAGTCTTCAACGCAAGAAGTGCGAGGAAGTAAAAGAGCCACAGCAAAAGGTGAAGGCGCAGTTCTTATGCGCCCAACCTTAGGCAGCGCCATACGGTAGCACGAGTTCTTGGAAGGAAGGCGAAGGCGCTGGTGCACGAGTAGAGGCGTCGGGCACTCAATTGACACGGGTTCTTGGGTGGCTCGGGTGAGCGCCCGCCCGTCGTGTGAAGATAAACGCGGAGGTGGAGAAGGGGACTTGGGTGAGGTCATCCGCCCACCATGCGGAGATAAACGAAGGGTGACTCGGGTGAGGTCGCCCGCCCATCGTGCACAAGGTTCGGTTGTGAAGTTTGGTTGGCAGCTCGTGTGAGGGCGCACCCACCCGACTTGGGCAAAGAATCTTGGTTATCACACGAAGGTGTGAGAAGTTGTAAAATTGGCTAAGTATGAAACTTGGTGTTTCCAAGTATACTTGTAATGCTTTGTAACATTGAAAGTTTGTATAATATATTATTCGGGCAGACTCATTGTTCAGGGAGTTGCCCCTCCCTTTATACTGTGCAATTGTGTTCTACATGTATAATTGTTGATGATAATGAATGTGTATAGGTGTTCATTGGTATAAAGGAAACATAATAATTACTTAGTTGCGAAAAACAAACTAAGTAGACTAATGGTTAGGCATAGTCCATGAACATAAGTATTGGTGAAAAGAAAGTGTTCGTTGGTGCCGCACCTCGCCAAGAGCGGTTGAAAGACTACCGCCGCTCCATCGTCGTGACAATGCTGCTCGAATGGCTGCCCAAGAAGCTCCTCACTCTTGCTACAATGCTTGCCCAATACTCCTCACTGCTGCTCCAAAAACAAAATCCACAACTCCTCACAAATTCTCACTCAAATGCAATGAGATGGTTGTAAGGAAATGACAGGGGTTGGGTGGGTTTTATAGGGTTTAGGAGAGGCAGCCAAGTTGGCTCGGACTCGGCCGAGCCAATCGAGTTGTTATCAAGCCGGCCGAGTCGGTATCCAACTCGGTCGGCTCACTAACAACCCGGCCCGTCTCGGCCGGTCGATCTGAGTCACTGGCCGTTTCGACCCAGCTACCCATTAACCCGATTTGACTCGGCCATTTCCAAGTCGATTCGGCCGGGTCTTAAAACATTGAGCTGAAGAGGGATTCGGACGGGTCTTAAAAAATTCAGCTGAAGAGGAAAGCCGAATTACTGGAGGGCTGAAATATCCAGAGGCCAAATCTCTTAAGTGCGCAAAGGCTGTACAAAGGAAAGACGAGGGGCCGAATTGCTGGCAAGGGAGGCTAAATTTTCCAGAGGTCAAGTTTCTTCAGTAGTGCTGATTTCCTTGAGGCCGATTTTTCCCATTGGGGCTGAGTTCCAGAGCAGTTGCATTTTTTTGAGCACAAATTTGTTGTTGTAATGTGATTGATTTCCTCATTTTATTTCTGCTGCATTTTATTTTCTGAGTTAATATATCACTGTTTATTTTATCAGCAATTTCAGAAATGTTTGAGATAAATATTTTGTGGATTTTTAACGAATTGTTGTAGTAAAATAAATCAGATCTGGTGTAAAAGAACTAACACATGCATCATAAAATGTTGAAATATTTTTGTAATTGGGTTATTTTTCTCTCCAATGCAGCTCTCTCTCTCTCTCTCTCTAGGGCTGTACCAATTTTCTGCTGAAAAAGCATACTAATAACTCCCAACTTTGAGCCTAAACTCCCAAGTCTGTTGAGTGGGGAGTCCGCCAGGCAAGTCTTTGGGGAGTACTCAACCCAGTGCTGACTCAGCCAAACACAGGAATACAAAAAGAGTCTGACAACACTGGGTTGCACATCTCTTGGTGTCCTAGCACTATTTGTCCTCCTTATTGAAGAATTAGGGTTCTATGGCTGGTTACATTCTCTCTTCTGAATCTCAACATGCTATCAAAACAGTGATTTCAACCTCCTGTACCAAATTCTGCCACAGATATGAGGGTATTTATCTGGTTGCATCACTGAGTTTTTACAATTGAAGAACCATGGTTCAGATCATATTTTTACTGCACATATTCTACAGCCAATCCAAGGATATTTGCTGGAGGCAGTTTTTGTGACTGCAGAAATAAGGTCTCAAATCATCTTACTACAGAAGATATTCAGTGGCTGGTCAAACGCTATTTGGCAGTTAGCATCATTGATTTTAGGATGTGGAACCAGGGTTCAGAGCATCTTTAACAGAAGATTATCAGCACCTCATCAGAGGCTATTTGGCTGGTGGAACCATTGATTTTGTGACTGCAGAATCAAAGTTTCAGATAATCTTTTTATTGCAGAAATTTGACAGCTCATCCAAAGGCTATTTGGCTAGCAGTATCACTGATTTTATGTGACTGTGGAACTACGGTGTTTTTTCCTAGGGTTTTAACACTCCTTCAAAATCAGTGCCCCTTGTTCTATGATTTCCTACAGTCTTAAGTTCTTAACCCTTATATGAAGGCCAGAACACTGCAGATTTCTTGGAAGAAACTAGTAACCTATTACCACTCTTTCTATTAGGTTGATAAAGGTGAAACTTCTGAAGACTCGCTAGGTGATTGAACATAACGATGTTACCTTTGATGAAGTTCCTATTCCCCAGTCTGCCAGGGTTTTTCCCACTGCTTCTTACAGATGACTCACCTATAGTCTATAGATAATACTCAACATGTTTCAGTGTGTCCTTTTCATTATGATGTTGGTCCAATCTGGAAGTACTACATTCAGCAGTGCAATTCTCAGGGGTAACTTCTACCAATCTTTGTACCTTCTGGTGATCAGCTTGTTTCACTGAATATTTCTCATCCATGTTATGATGTTACTCTTTGACTGGGCTGACAGAATGTTAATGAATCATCCGGATCCCATCCCTGCAGAAGACTATTTCCACTTGCTCCACTACCTTTGGCAGCTTCATTCACAAAGACAAACTGCGTTAATTTTTGCTAACAACTTCCCTGAACTTCTGCCGGACGCCACCTTCACAAGTTTGTGGAATCGTATTGGCGTGGGAGACATGGTGTTCAGGGGGGTATTACATGCAATAATTTCTCTATTTAAATATTGTTCAGCATTGTTGCGGGGGGGGGGGGGGGTGAATCTTGTGATGCAATGTCTCTCTCTGTGGCCTCCTGTTGAGATTAAGAGGGGGGATGTTGAATACAGGGGCCTTATCTTCATTTTCGGCTATGGTATACTTTGCATTGTGTTGGGTATTTTATAAGCCCACTCTCACTTTTCGGCTATGGCTAACCTTATATTTAGTTGTGTATCTATACACCCACTCTCAAATCCAACTAGCATTAACCTTCTATTGACTTGGTTATCCATACACCCACTCTTGTTTTTTCCACTACTGGGAACTTGTAATGAGTTCAGTGTTTATACACCCACGCTCATTTGTATCCATCATTCTTTTATATGACCCCCTCTTCTATGAGAATGAAGCTTATATTTCGGTCACAGTGGACCCTATATTGTCACATTTATTATATTCAGGTTTGGTTAAGGGGGACTTAGTCAATGTGGACCCATAAACCCTTTTGTGAAAAACACCCTAATTTTAAGTCATGTATATATTATATTTAGGTTTGGTTAAGGGGCACTTAGTCAATGTGGACCCATAATCCCTCTTGTGGAAAACATCCTAATTGAGTCATTTATATATACACAACCCTCACTTGCAATTTAACACATCTTGTGATCATTCTTTTATTCTTTATAAATTGATGCTTATTTCTATCTCTAGCACACTTTACTTGGATTATTTTTCTCCCTCTAGGATTGCACCCGTATTGGTGCCCTTGTGCTATTTTTCCTTCTCTTTATTGCCAAATTAGAGTTTTCTGGTTGATTCCGTTCAATCCCCTCTCTCTTGTGAATTTCAAGTTTCAACAGAAAACCTAGCAATAAAGAATGAGACAATAACATATAAAAAATCTAAAATATTTACAAACAAAAAGAAGGCATCATAAAAGTCTAGTGCTTTATGCTGACTGTAGAAGGATCGCATATCAGCAACAAATTTTCAAACAAGACATTGAAAAAAAAACATCAAATATCAAATGCATCAATTGCAACTAGGTTGACTGTCTTGCTGACTTATAGGATAAATGTAAAATGGCCACAGCATTGGGATCCCAATATTCTCCACTAACAAAATCTACACTATTGATGAAATGATAGAAAGAAATTAATTCCAAGGTTGTTGAACTCAGACTCAAACATGAATTGACGAGACAAATACTTGGAAGTGAATCACCAACTTAGAATAACTCAGCACCAAGGCTCACAAGTAATTAAGTCATGGTCAAACCTGAAAAGTTGACCATGGTTTTATCCAGTACTCTACTAGTCAGCTGGCCCATAAGACTCGTGAATCAAACAGTTTGACTGCAAGAGTATGATAAGCCTGGTCTATGCACACTCCAGCAACTAACTCCATTGCAGATATGTAAATTTATATATATACATCTCACTCTAGCCACTGAAGCCAAGAAACCCCAAGTTCTTAATAGTAGGCATAAGCATAGAAACAAGAAACCTTAATGGTCCAAGCTGCATGGACAACTAAGTAACCAAAAGCAATGATCAGATTTCAAACTCTAGCTTGCCTCTTCAACTTTTTAAAAAGTTTTCATCACTTGGTCACTTAAAAATTATGTAATTATATAATGAGAAATGAACTTAGAGCACACTTCTGGGGACTTTTACACAAAGCTTTCATGTCACGGTTATTATTATTATGAATCTATGATCTTCACCAAATCATATCTGCCCTTAATAAATATAAAATGAAGAATCAAGGACCATAGTAAAACCTGAAGAGACAGTTGGAAGACAATCATGAAGCATGGTAGATCAAGGCTTGACCGCTGATTAAGTGAGGGCAGAATCATTTCTAAAATGTTAGTAGCGTCCCTGACTAATTTTTGCATATCACAACCCTGACATCATGTTGCCAAGAAGCCCAATACAGTGAATGACCAGAGGAGTCGGGACCATGACAAAAATTTTGTAAGATAACTTGCTGCCAAAATCCTCAATCATTCAGAGAAACCAAGCTTGAAAAATTCAATGCAATAACATTCTAGCTCCATCCAACTCACAAACCAAAATCTTATCTAATATACTGAAGCAGATTTAATAACTGCCAAGAAAACAAAATGATGGTAGATCAACCTTGCTAATCGTGTGTAGAATAATTGCTTTGAAAGCTCATTGCATTTCTCCACAGTAGCCGGTTCCTGGATATATTGCTTGTTCTGCTCCAATAGTTGCTTGTAATAGGCACTACCATGCTTTGCTACAAACTGTGAAGCCACAGCTGCCTTGTTCTGCAGTTGAACCAACTTCGAAGCCATGTCCTCCTGCATAACAATTTCCAGTTACATATGAAAATACAGGATTCAAACTATCTAAAAGTTGTAACTATAGAACCCACCACCAAACACAGGTAAAGATAAGCACATTATTTCACAAACGAAGGAAAACAAACAAGTAAATAAATTATAAAAGTCTATTTTATATTTATATATATATATTGCATGGCCTTATGCCCATGTTTTATTTCGTTTGATTATAACTAAAAGGTGAAGCAAAAGGGTGAGTGGCATAGATGATCAGGGCGCTGCACTATTATTATTAATGACATTTATTATTAGACATTTCTTGCAGCCAAAATAAAATATCAATAAGCAAAGCTCCTCCTATGGTTGAAAACCAATTTTGCAAATTCAGAACATCCACCCATAGCAGATGCCTCATGCATTGGTAACTTGCATATTCCGAGCTGGAAGCATCTGCCATGGCTTTGTTTCAACATTTTTTGAATTCATTTGTCTGTTACCCAGGAAAATGGTGAAGCAATTAACACACAGTAAAGTAGATTTCGACAGTTGAGATCCAAGCCAGCAACAGGATACATGTGCATATGTGGTCACTTTTCTATCGATTGATTACAGTTAAGGATAGTTAAAACTAAGAATTAACAGATTTTGTGGAATCCCAATTACATACTCCGTGATTGCTCGGCCATTTTCATCTACCCACTTAATTTATTCTTTGCACTGCCTGCTAGCTTTAGCAAGAAATGGCCAAGAAAAACCATAATAACCCAAGCCTGCCCGTTTATTGAGGTCCCCAATCAAGCCAAGCCTGCCAGTTTATTGAGGTCCTGACTCTCCATTTTCATCTACCCACTTAATTTGTTCTTTGCACTGCCTGCTAGCTTTAACAAGAAATGGACGAGAAAAATCATAATAAGCCAGGCCTGCCAGTTTATCGAGGTCCTCAATCGACTACTGGGAATTCATACTATGGCCTTGATCGTCTATCTTTTACTTTTATGATTGATGAACTTAGAAACAATGGAAAGTGAATGACAATAGGTGATTGATTCCCTAAGAGCTCAAACAGTTTACACTATGCCCACTATACAACTGGTGCTTAAAGAACGTGCTGTATCCCCATAACCAATTGATCCCCCATAAATAAAACATGTGTGTGAGAGAGAGAGAGGGAGTGAGAGAAATCCCACAGGTCTACAGAACAGTTGAGTCAAAAAACTTCTAAGAAAGTGATAGATTGAATTTATCGGAGACTCGGAAGAAAGACAGTGAATCAAGTGCAGAAAAAATCTATGATAAATTGGAAAAATCAGAAAAACTGCAGGGTTTTTCTCCTTCGTGAGAAATCACTGTTTAAAATCACAATTCTTTCCAAATTATAATAAATGTGATTTTTCCCAAATGTTTGAAATTGTGAAATTTTTATATTGTGATTTTTCCTAAATAATGTCATGCAAAAAAATGGGGAAAATTATTGTTACATTTAAAACTTAAAAAAAGGAGAGAATATTTGGTATTTTTTTTAAATTTGTCAAAATTTTGTCAATTCACATTGCCGATTTTTCCATGTTATTTCAATTTTATGAGTTGTAACACCAGTCAAGTTATTCCCAAGTCAAAAATTTCAATATTAACTTATTAAGTAATAATAAATATATACAATCTGGCATCTCCAGTGCACATCAAATGATAAATTTATCAAATGGAAATCCTCATCAATTTTTTTGTTTTTTTTGGGCAAAGCATGTTAGCACTATTGATTGCCAAAAGTCATACCTTAGGAGCCAAAGGATCTAGTATTGATACTGACACTGATCGACACAATGCAAAGAGAGACAAATATATTGTTTTTGGCAATTGAGATCTAGTCCTATAGCATAGGAGGATTGATTATTTCGTTAGAGGTTTTAGCCAAATTCAGAGCCCAAGAGGTTCAATTTCTGGGTCAGATTAGCGGAAATATTCACTCATATAAAGTGCTGTAAGGGAATAAAGAAGGCCTTTAAACAAGAGCTGAGTGCATTTGGAACAAATATTTGGATCTGGAAGGCAGCTTTCCGAACCTATTGCTTGGCCAGGGTTTACAAAGTGTGCACAATCCATCCTACTTGCAAAGATAGTACTCTTTCTAAAAGGTTCCAGATGACTTGCTGTTATCCTAGGTACAGCAAATGGCTTTATCTAGCAAATTAGGCTCAAACAACCTTAGCTATGATATATAGACACTTCGCAGTAGGTCAGGAGGAAGTCTTATTGTGAACTACTGTAGTTGAAATCTCTTAGTGTATTCTTCAAAAGACATCTCCTTCTAGAACAGGCTCAGTTAAACATTGTAAGTCTTGTCACAATTATAATCAGTGCTAAGATATTGTGAACTATAGTACTTGAAAGTTGTCATTGTATTTTTCAACAAACATGTCCTACTAGAACAGATGCACGAGCTGGGCATTGTAAGGTTCATCCTAAGAGGACCTTTAGACCAAGGTAGAGACCATTTGCAACGCATATTTGGATCTGGAAGGAGAGTCCTTGACTATGGGTAAAAGCATTTGCAATGCATATTTGGATCTGGAAGGGGGGGATCCTGACCTATTGGTTGACCAGGGTTTACAAACTGTGTTTAATCCTTCCAAGGAACTATTCTTCCTGAACAATTACATATGACTCTCTGTTATCCTAGATACAACAATCGTTTTATCTAGAAAATTAGGCTCAAACAGTGTTACCCTTATTAAGATAAGATAAGATAATTATATTAATGTCCAACGAATGACCACAGAAGGTCAATGGGACTGAAAAGTACAACCAGTATGAATCAGAGTTTATATAATATAATAAATCAGAGTTTGCATACAACATAATCCATGTACATAGTGTTCAATACCTAATCACAATGTTGGAATTAGGTACACAACAACTAGGGTGTGGTAATAGACTGTAAGTGGACTGTTTATTTGTTCAAGGTTCATTCTAGGTTCAAGCTTGACAACTTAGGGATCGACTATAGTCTGGTACCTAATACTCTAGACAAAACCCCTCTACTTTTTTAATCAAGAAATAGATTTAATTTGTTCATTGCATTTGTAGTGACCCACATGCTTTCACCATATGGTAGTCTCATAGGATACAAATATGTGTGTGAGTGTACCGCTCTCTCTATGTGCCTCCTAGATGGTATTGTGACCAGCCTTTACTTCTAAATGTAGATTTATTACACTAGATGCTCAATGTCCTTTAATGTAAATTAAATTTATCCTAAAAACCAAGAAAATATTTACCCTTCAATTGAGAAGTGCAAAATTTCACTTCACAAGTTCAAAGCATTACATAAGCATCATCCATCACTGATGAGAAGGCCATTCAAAAACCCTAACCACATTTCATCAATCATTGCATTGGGACATGTCCTTCCTTAGTTCCCTCTCCATTCTAGGTAAATGTCCTTTACACAAAAGAAACAAGGACAAACCCGAAGAGATTGAGGGCCTAATGGCCCAACTAATTTACAGTGTGCCCATGTAATGAATCATCTCATCAAGAAATAACCTAATGATCACATAGTCCCTTATTATCTAAAACAATTTGATACCATATAAAACTAAATTAGATACCAAAAACCACAATGCATGAGCTAGCAACCCTTAAACCATAGTAAACCCTAAAGTTTTGTACACCTCAATACCCGAAGTGAAAATAATTACATTAGTATGTACTGAAATAGTTAAACAACAAATAAGTTCCACATATCCATCTGAAGATGATAAAGGTAAAGTCCCTAAGTGAAACACACAATCAGCTGAAAATACTTTCAATAAGAAGATGGATTAAAAACATACTTTCTTATCTAAGTGTCAAAAGAATCACTAATAAAAATCCTAAAAACAGTTCAAATATCAAAAATCAAGTAATGTTTATAACCTAGCATTCCCCAAAATGCATATCAAACAATGAATTTATCACAGAAAAATCCTCATAAAATAAATGAGGATGTTTGCTTCTCTTTTAGAAAAGAAAGTGGGGCTTGCAATAAAGATTTAGAAATATTTACTTGCATAGAAGGAGTTGAAGGATCATATGTTGTTGATTCCAACAAATGCCAATGCAATGAAGAGATTAAAAGAATGTTTCATCTTTGGGATTCGCATCAATCCCATGCCCAATCTTCTAGTCTAAATGTTTTTTTGGATCAAGAAAATATATTGAACTTGTTTATGATAATCTAAGTGCTTCTTTTGTTTCGAGTCTTGACCACAAGGTAGCATAACAAAATTAGAAATATTTCCCATACCGTCATGAACATGAAAATTGTGAACATGTCCATGTGCATCTCTCTCCATGTGCCTCATAGATGGTTTTGTGACCTATCTTTCCTTCTCAATGTAGAGTCATTGCACTTAAGTGTTTGGTGCCAATTCATGGATGATGCGCACCATCTAAAAACTTGAAGAAAAATTGCAAATAAAAGGAGCCAATTTTATTAAAGGATCTAAAATGTAACAAACAAATATAGAATATTTCATCAGTTTCAACCTAGTCCAAGAATCTGGAGTGTCAAGATCATATCAAGATTCAAAACTTGTTGACAATGAACATCCATCCTCGACCCTTGCCCAAGTCTAGCCTATCATCTAAACTATCAAAACATACCATATTATCTCATACTATATAGATAGCTACATTTAAAAAAGTGTAGCCAATGCAACTAATCAAAAAATCTAGTACCAAAGTTATCAATTTGTCTCATCACACTATAAAAAGCTCCAAGCTCTTGTATATTATATAGGCTTAAGAGATTTATTCTAGAAATTTAGATTTTCAAGTTATAGCTATTCAATATCATATGAAGATACTCAATTTCATGTTTAGAAATGATGCTTAGGATGACACTCTAGCTAGTTGACCTTTTCCACTCCCCCTAGGTTCCTCTAGAGTCATGATCCATTGCCAAAGTATCCTCTCCCTAAGCAATCTATTCCATGTTCAGCCAAAAAGTCTTTTGTCAAAAACTTTGCATATACAGTGATGTTTTCAATCACCTCTCAGATTCTCAAGGATCAAGTTATGACCTCTTCACAATGGATTGCCAACCTCCATTACCTCTTGCCCATTGACATGTATGATTATAGCTTGTAACCTCCCAAGACCTCACTTGGTGCAGAAGTCCCTAAGCATGTTGCACAAGTTGTGATACCCCAAGGGAAGCTTTGGCAAGCTACCAATTGTCAACTCAATAGCATTGGCTTTCTCTCTTTAGGCTAGATGAATTCTAGCATGGGACAGCTTCCCAATCATCAATGGTTAACTAAACTCAATGTGTTGTAGTATGGAGTGG
>APFE031230128.1:0-12897 GCA_000404065.3 Pinus taeda
CAGAATTCGACTGATAGCTTTTTGGGTAGGAACAGGGGTATTAAAGAAAAAGATTTGGGATTTTACTTTATTGATAAGGGTCCCAGAAGCTTCAGAGAAAGTTGTCAGGATTGAATTGAGGAGACGGGCTTCCTGCACAGAGGGATGACCGAAAAGCATATTATCATCTACAAATTGTTGGTGAGAGTAGGCAGGGGAATTGTTAAAAGAAAGGCCTCTCAAATGCTGATCAATTCTGGCTGCTGTGATACTTCTGCCCAATCCCTCAGCCATTATTACAAAGAGAAAGGGAGACAAGGGGTCTCCTTGTCTTATTCCTCTGGAGGGTCGATAAGTAGCCGAAGGAATACCATTAATTAACACTGAGAAGAAAGCTGAAGATAAAAGATTAAAGATCCATCTAACCCAAGAGTGAGCAAAGCCAAAGGCAATAAGAATTTTGTGAATATATATCCAACTGAGACTATCAAATGCTTTAGATAGGTCTAGCTTGAGCATCATACCTGGCTTTTTGGTTTGCTTTAGGGAGTGGATTATCTCATGAGTTATGATGATCCCGTCTATTATTTGCCGACCTTCAACATAGCCTAATTGCTCAGGTGAGATGATAAGCGGTAGTAGCGGCTTTAATCTAGTTGCTATTACTTTTGAAGTAATTTTGTAGATGATATTACATAGAGCTATGGGTCTGTACTTGTGAGGGGTGTTCGAATCTTCCCCCTTTGGAATTAAAGCTATGAAGGTGGCATTTAGGCCTGGATACATCCATCTGAGAGCTCTGGATTCCTCCACCACTTGCCAGACTTCATTTTTAATCAGGTCCCAGAATTTGTGAAAAAAGTTCGTTGTGAAACCATCCGGTCCTGGCGCTTTCCCTTCCTTCATTTGTTGAACTGCCTCTTCAACTTCCTGTAAGCTAATAGGCTTGATGAGCAGACTATTATGATCCTCAGTAATGATCCTGGGAATATTCTTTAGAAGCTTATTGATAGTCGGCATTCTATCTATGTTAGGTTCCTGATGAGCCTTCTTAAAATATTTGAGGAATTCCCCTTCAATGCCATCATGAGTTTCAATTTTCTCCCCCTGTTCATTCTTAATGTGAGTGATGTAGTTTGTCATTCTGCGCTGCACCGTGGATTTATGGAAAAATTTTGTGTTCTTTTCTCCATTTTTTAACCATCTGATTCTTGATTTTTGTCTCCATAATGTCTCCTCCTGTTTCTACCATTCTAGAATTTTGGATTCTATGTCTTGCTCCTGTTTGGTAAGTTCCTCTGTGCGCCCTGCGTTGATAATGATTTGCTGGATTTTTTTCATCTCTGAATTGAGTATGGCTTGAGCTTTAAAGATGTTACCAAAAGTGTTGTGATTCCATTGCTTGATTGCCCCTTTTAGGTGCTTGAGTTTTTGCTAGAATTTAGCCATTCTGGTACCTTCAGTCGGATTGAAGTTAAGCCAGGTTGCTCTGACTAACTTTTCAAAGTCCGGATGAGATAACCAAAATTCCTCAGATCGGAAAGGACTTTTGAGGTTATTGCCTGGTCTATGCCATTGTAATTCGATAGGCCAGTGATCAGATCCAGAGATAGGAAGAATAGAGGCAGTGAATTCCCCTCCTAAGTGGGTTGCATTATCTGAGATGAGAAATATATCAAGACACGATGCGATCTGTTGCAAACCTTCTCTTTTGTTGGACCAGGTGAAGAGGCCGTTGCTTGTGGGGATATCTATCAGCCAGTTGTTAATAATGAAGTTTTTTAGTGGATTGCCATCACTATTTGCTCTGCTTCTACCTCCTTGTTTCTCTTCCATGTTGGTTTTCATGTTGTAATCGCCTCTAGAGATCCACATAGGGTATGGCCTATCTTTGTTGATTTCTGATAAAGTGTTCAGGATTTGAGCTTTTTGAGCAGTATCCCGAGGAAAGTAAACATTAGTTATCAGTCCATGGGTATTAGTACCAGAAAGGTGGAAATTTGCCTGGATGAAGCTTCTGTTAGCCTGTATGTCATTGAGTTGGATGGCTCTGGCATCCCAAAGGATAGCCAATCCCCCCGATGCTCCCTGGGCATCAACAGCTCTAACTAGCCCGCCTGGCCAAGCTTTCACTGCTATTTTTTCCAATATTGTTGAGCTGCATTTCGTCTCCTCCAAAAAGAGTATACTTGGTTTTTCTTGCATCAGCATGTTTTTTAATAATCTACCTTTCCTTGGGCTATTGAGCCCTCTGATATTCCAAGATATCAACTTCATTGAGAAGGGTGGGGTTTGCATTAAAATATTTGGTCAGTTTGGCGTACCTCCCTGACTCCACCAATATCTCTCCAATCTTGATAGTTCTCTCAAGTGTTGCTTTTCTGCCTCTCTTTTTGCTATCCTTGGTGATAAATTTACCATCCCAGAGACTACCTATTTGAACCCCTAGAGAGTATTTCTTCTGTGCTCTATTGAAGACTTCTACTAGGTTATCCACCTGCGTTTCTAGTATTTTTTCAAAATTCCCTGTCTTGCATGCTTGTTCCAAGCCAAGAATGTCCAGCTTCCTTATGTCTAGGATTTCCAGATATTCCTCCATATTTTGAGGTTCCTGGGAGTTATCCACTTGTTCATTTGAAGATTTTTCATTAGGCTGCGTGTATTCAACATCCATTCCTTATGATTGCCAAGACATGGATTTAGTTTGAGATGCCAAGTTGACTTGCTTTTGAATTTTATTTCCTTTTTTCCCTGATGTTTCTCCTGTATGTTCATGTGGGGCTTCTTTGTCCTCCGCCTTTTCCTTCCCCAGCTCTTGCTCATCATCCGTGGCTAGTGTAGCGAAACTATTGCTCGTTGAGGGCATTGCCTTGTTGACTGGATTTATCTTGGTTTTGCCTATTGTTTTCTTGTTTCCTCTCCTTCGATTTGCTACTTTAGTGAAGCCATCGGCAGTGTGAATGTCTGCACTATCTTGTGGAGAGGGTATCTTATTTTGAGGACAGTCTCTGTAGAGATGCCCTATTGCATGGCACTTCCTTCATCTAAAAGGCACATGTTCATAGTCTATAACTTGAATCCATTCAGAGTCTTCATGAAATAAACTTACCGTGTCTCGCAAAGGTTGCTTGAGATCCATGATGACATAGATATGAGCATAAGATGTATATCGGCGCAGTTTTGTTTCTTCTGCAATCTTAACAAAATCACCAATAGCATTTCCAATTTCTTGTAGAGATTTCTCTTCCCAGTATTCCCATGGCAGTGAATAAAGCCTTATCCACACTGGTGCAGAGCTCAGATCCTCTTTATCTGGGCTGAATCTTTCGACCCAACCTTTGAGATATAATCCCGCTGAGTTGAAAAAATAAGGACCCCCATCCAATATCCTATTGCGATCTTCCAGGCAGTTAAAGACTGCGATAAACAAGCCCTTGGCTCCTAAATGCAGAGAGATGTCTCCCTTTGGATGCCATTTAACATTGATCCAACTTCTCACCGCTCTCTCCGTCGGCCAGATTCTTATGAACTTACCGATGAGCGCGTGATCCCTCATATATTGTATCCTAGCATTGATACGCTCACTTAGGAACTCCACCCTTGGCCTGTGTGCCGCTACAGGCTTGCAAGTAAAAGAGCTTGCCCTGTTCCTTTCTCCTGCATCATTGTCCTTTCCTTTCTGCGTTCTGTGGTCTATGGTGCCGCCGCTTAGTCCAGTTTCGATCTCCTTGTCGTCCATGTGCTGGGTTTGGTTGTCCGAAATGGGGGGAGGCCCCTGGCCTTCCCCCAGAGGGGGTTGCATTTAGCCTGGTACCTTATGATCGCTTTCCCCTGATCGCTGAATCGCTAGTCTCTGTCAGTTGTGCCCAGATTGACAGGCCTGCCGTATCAAAAGCAGGGGTAGTTGTTACAAGAAGTAGATCTCAGAGTATTTCCATTGATAAAAAAAATGGGAGATTGTTGAAAACGATTTTTATTGATGTCAAGGTTTTTCCAAATGAAAGAGAAATTTGCATAGTCAAATAGCATATTTTGAGACCTTTCCAATGATATATGATATGCATTCTACACCTTTTTCCTTTTTATTTTCGATGCCACATTTAAATCTTTGATTGCATTTTTTCTCCAATTACCTAGATACCACGAGAGCATAATACATATGATTGGAAATTTTATTCCAAAACCTTTCCAATAGTATATGAAACTCTCTCTATATCCTCATGGTTGAGGGAAAATGATTTTTTGAATATTCACTGTACATTCTTCTAGTTACATAAGTCAACCCATCTATTGGATAAATCATCCCAGCCACTGAGCATATTCGGAAAAATATAGATCCCAAATGCAGTATAAATAAGCATGAGAAGAATCATTTCTATCCACTCACTTAAGCCAATTCAAGTTTTTCTAAGCAAGCAAAGGATCAATTTTCATGTTCATACCTCATGAACCAATTGAAGTGAAGTTGAGCTAAAGACATTTTTTGTGGGAAGGAATTTTGAGGGAATTTTGGGAAGCGATTTTGGCACTCTTTAGGAAGGCCTTTTTTCTTGATTACAAGGCAAGGTGTAGAGTTATTTTATAGGCCAAGTTTCAAGTCTATTATAGGCTAGTTTTAGCCCTGTTAAAGGATGAAATTGAATCAGGTTGAGGTTAAATTTCATGTTTGTTTTGGGGGTCAAATTCTAGTCTTTGAAGGTCGAGTCGTGGAGTTTTGAAGACCAAATTCAGCTTTGGTTAGAGGGCCAAGTTTTGGTGATTGAAATATGAGTTCATGTCTGATTTGAAGATTGGTTTCTAATGTTTTGAAGGGAAATTTCATGTCTAGTTTGTGGCTGAAGTTGTAGTCCTATTATAGACTAAGTTTTAGTCTGATTTTTGAAGTGTTCGAGCTGTGTTAGAAAAATATTGCAAGGATATTTGGAGATTGAGTCTAATTGGCTTGGGTAGTATTAAGGAAGTTGTTAGATGAAGTAATTGTTATGTTAAGGTGATAATAGGGCCGAGTGCTATTATGGACAGATGTGTGGTATGAATCAGTGTAGATCCATCTTAATTACAGATTTAGCAAGAACCGAGAGGGATCAAATATCTTGAGGTGCAAACATCTTTTTCAGTGCAAAACTTGACTAAAAGTTTGTACATCGACCGATTTTATCTCTTCATATATATATATATATATAATGGATTCAGTGTCTTCAAAATTTACTTGGGCATAAAATAGTGAGAATGATTAAAATGTTTTACCCCTAACAAATTATTTGTTTTCAAATTACTTATATAATGTATATATAGTTTTTTTCAATTACGGTTTGACTACTTTATTTCTCTATAAAGTTGATATAAGACTATATTATCACATATGGACATAGAAATATTTTATTTATGGTTTTGAGTGAGAGTGAAATATTTTTACCACTTCACCTTAGTATGGCCATGGGAGTGAGATTATTGATGTTTTATAATACTTTCAGTTAAACAAACAAAACACATATATTATTATATTGATTTTTGTCTAAGAATATTATATTTTTATTTTAAAAGGAACACATGTCAACTCCAAGTTGAACATGAATGGAATTACTAATTTCCCTCATACTGAGTTCTAGAACCAACATAATCATTTACCCCTTCTAATATTTCCAACAAGTTTTCCTTTCCAGAAAAAAAGTCAATAAATCTTTAAAAATCTATCCATGTGATTGATATGATGGGAAGTTGCATTCATTCTAATAATGACATCTAGATATTTTCTTAATATCAAAATATATGGATAAATAAAGATGGGAGAAATCATTAGACTCCAATTATATGCTATATGGATTTACTTGAGTATGTGTTATCATATGTTGTTGTGGTTAGGGGTCTAATCTATTGTTGGGGGTTGTTTCTTGTCCAATTAATTCTATTCCTTTATGTTGCCCAACCCCTTTACCTTCACTCCCAACTTCATTAATGATTCGTCTGAAATCAGTGGGAGGTCCAAATACAAACTTTGATCTCAGTCTAAACCATTTATAAAAGTTTATAATCAGCTTGATCCTAGGAGAGGTTTAGGTTCCCTATCCCCCTCGAGGGTCCTCAAAATTCCTCGTGGCCGTTAATCACGTATCTCAAAATCCATTCTCCATGCTAGTTAAGACATTGTTGCTGGTAGAAAGTTATATTTGGTTGGGGTTCTTAGAGAAAGGAATACCTTGAGTTCTTATCCCTTATGAAATGGTTTTCATTTAATTATAGAGGGATGGCTAGATAGCATTGAAGCACCTAATTTGTTCGGATAATATTGATATTATTTTCCTACAAGAGACTTTAGAATCTAGTGCTAATATTGTTTATATTCTTGAAGGAATGTTTAGAGTATGGGAATGTTTTGTAACTGATGCTCGTGGGAGATCTAGGGTATTGGCTTTGGGTGTTAATTGTAGATGTGTAAATATTTTGAATGTGAAGGGATGTGATGGGATTGTTCCAATTGACTTTTTCTATCCAAAAAAATGGTTTGAATATTAGAGAAGTTAATGTATATGGAACATGTTAGGGAAGAGTTTCTTTCTGGAACAATTTGATGGCTCAATCCTTTATGGAAATGGAAAATATGATTATAGGGGATGATTTAAATTTCACCATGGGGATATAAAAAATCTAAGGAGTTCATGCCTACATCGATTCACAGTTTGAGCTATTTTCTCACATGCTCGATACATACATATTATTTGATGTTGATATCACTAGATATAAGCCAACATAGAGAAACATGAGAGTCAATGAAGATATGATTGTGAGGAGATTGGACGGATTCCTAATTTGTGATTCCATGTGGGATTAAATCTCATTTTTCAGAGAGTGGTTGGGTTTAAGGAGGACATCTAACCATCATCTGATTTATATGGAATTGGTTGGAAATTTTACAAATCCTAAATCCCCTTTGAAATGTAATGCGTCCTAGATGAAAGAGGAGTTCAAAGTTATAGTCTATGGAATGTGTTGTTTCCAGCCAATCTGTAGAAAATTTAAACAATTTGAAGCAAAAGACTATTGACTGGGTGAAAGTAAAACAACAGAGAGAGGATGAGGCCTTGAAAAGGATTTAGATTGAGTTCAAGCATCTAGAACAACCTGGTTGAGGAGAGGGGGGGTGTCAAGAGCAGAAGAGACATCAATACTCTTTGGTCTAGCAATATGTTTGGGGTAGAAGAGCGATCAATACTCTTTGGTCATTGGAAAATGAAAAAGGAGGCAGGGCTTCAAAGTTTAGGGATATTGCTAGGATGGGTGCACAACATTTTTTAGGCCTCTTCTTGGCCTCTAGAGAAGCCTTCTTACCTGAGATAATTTAGATTACTCGATTATTCCCCAAATTTGTAGATGAAGATAATAACAAGGATATAATGGCCCCAGTCTCTATCGGGGAAGTGGAGGTGTTCATGTTTTGTTTAAAAAGAATAAAAGTTTCGGGTCAGATGGACGGCTTGTAGAATTCTCTCAAATTTTATGAGCTAATTGGGTTGGATTTGCTAAAGGTTATTGAGGAATGAAAAACCTATAGTAAGATTTATCAGGCTTTTAACTCTACATGTATTGCACTCATTCCAAAATCTAATGATTTGAAAACATTTAATGATTGTCGAACTATTTCACTTTGTAATTGCATATACAATATTATTGCAAAAATCATTGCAAATAGGATAAAGCCTATTTTATCACAATATATTTCAAAGGAACAATTTTATTTTCTAGAGAATTTTTAGATCCATGAGGTCATTCGATTTTCTCAAGTAGAATTACAAATCCTGAAGACAAGGAAATTGAAAGATATGGTCCTCAGAATTGATTTGTCAAAAGCATATGATAAATCAAGTTTGGATTCACTGGTCATTATCTCGCGCATGAAGGATAGTGCTTATAAAATATGTTCATGAATCCATCTCATTTTTTGGATGGCTTTATCATGGATTCCCACGGGTATTTTAAATCTTATCTAGAAAATATTTATGGTTACTTGTGGCAGAGATTGAAAGAAGAAAAAAGTTTTGCATGGGTTAGATGGGATCATATCACTATGGAAAAAAAATGGAGAGGGTGGGCCATTGAAAATCTATCCTATTTTTTGCAACCCCTCATAACTAAAGTTGGATGGAGATTAGTTACTACTCACATTCTTTGGACAACAATGGTAACAAGGAAATATATTTTCCCACTCTCTCCGGAATATGGATATCTTTCAAAAGCAAGGGAAAAGAAACTATATCAACAATTTGGAGAGTTGTTTTAGACTCTTTCAATATCATTGGCTCTGGTCTTGCATGGAGAATTGGTTCAGGTGAGTGTGTGCACGTAGGGATCGACCCATGGTCTCGGTGTGGTGATATGAGCATTCATCCTCTTGATTTAATGACATTTCTAGAAGACACTGGTAAGAAAACTCTTAATCAAGTGGTGTATTCAGAAAATAATTCCATTTGGGGTCAATGTTGGTTATCAACTCACAATTTAAACTTACCAGGGCATTGGCAGCAGGATTGGAATGACTACACAAATGCATTATCAAATTCACATGTTAGAATTCAGGATTGGGAGGATGATCGTTGTGGATTCACTTGATAATGGGGATTTATACTCCAAACTATGGTTATTTATATGCTTTGTGTCAAAGGACCTAGAGGATATATTATGGTGGTGGAAGCTCATATGGAAATTGAATGGTGCTTACTCTCAAATAAAATTCTTATGGGAGATAATCTTAAAAGGAGATCATCTTAGGGTCCTTCTTAGTGTGTATTATGTAACAAATATGAGGAATAATTTGATCACCTATTTATGTTGTGTCCTATCTTACACATCGATCTAGAATAGATTTCTCATGATCTAAATATTCGTATTAGGTGGCAGGGTGAAAATTTTAATGAAGAGTGAAAGAATTGGTGGAATGAGGCCAACCCTAAAAAACTATGGAACATGCTTGTGCTCATTTGGTGGAGCATATGGATGGGGAGAAATTAGAAAAAAATTCAGGAAATAAATTTCCTTTTAGAGTGGATAAGCATTTAGGTGTTACTGATTTATGCACTCCTCCCCATAGGGGAAAAATTCTCAAGTACCCTTATTATTTCCCTAGAATCCGTTGATCAGTCCAATCCATGGGCTTACATGGATGGATTTTCTCAAAATGATAGGTGCGGTGGTGGTGCATTACTTTCCTTTAGCAGATCTCATTGGTTTTCGACACAAATAATTTTGAAAAACTTTTCTGTGTTAACTTACTTCTTCTCTTTGCATTAGGAAAAAATTGTCCACAACTAAATGTTTTCAGTGACTCCAAAGTGGTTATTGATTGGTTCAACAAGATTTCTATTGGTCACACTCACACACTCAATAATTTTTTGGATGAAATTATGATGTTAAAGGCACAATTTGATAATGTTTCTTGTCAAAACAATTATAGGGAAAGAAACACACTTTCTGATCATCTTTCCAAAGAAGGTTCACAACAGACACATGGCAATTGGTAGATAACTGAACACTATGGTCTAGAGCATTATCAATATTATCATCATCCTTTTATTGATCATCTACAAGAGAATGCAGGTCTAAAGTGACTTTTTTTGTCTCCATTGATGGGATAATTGATATATCATACATTTATAGTTGATAGTTTTTTATAACAGACTTTTTGACTAGAATCTTATTACTAGAGGATTTTATGGTATATATATATAAATATAGATGGACTAATATATTATCTGATTATGGATATGGATAGTATATGCTCTCATCTTTCAGATGATTGTTGAGTGATCAAAATAATTTTTTTTTTATGTGCATTAAAACACTTGCACAATGTCATTTTCACTATTTATTAATGGAAATTACCATTTTTACTTGGGGAAAAAATATTTGTATTTGATAATTTATGTGCATCAAATTATTTAGAATATAGAAATAGTTAATAATAATGAAATGTTGATTCACCCATTCTTAGTATTTCCAACAAGTTCCCTTTCCTAGATATGCATGTGATTGACATGATTAGAAATTACATTCATTCTAAAGAAAGTAAATATGGGAGAAAACATTAGACTCCAAGTCTCTTAACACATGTACAAAATTTTAGGATGAAAATATTCACTTTTGTTTTATATAGGTAGTTAGAACTCCAACAACTTTGAACAACTTTGGATTTTCCAAGAAGTTTATATCATAATTATTAGATATAATTCTATATCATATTTATTAGATATAATTCAATCTCACATACAAGAGGATTTGGTGGGATTTATTTTTTATTTAAGAGGGTTAAAGTTACAATGGGATTATTATCATCAAATGGAGCTTTGGAACAATTGTTGAGGTTGAAATGACCATGGATAAGTGAAACAGTAAAGGAACCATCCAGAATTACTTAGAATTTGATCTAAAGAGAAAGAACCATCCAGAATTACTTAGAATTTGATCTAAAGAAAAATCAATACACATGTGACCAGATAGTCTGATCATGTAATATCAAATCATATGAAAAACAAAAGATCTCACTCAAAATTATACTATGATAGCAGTCACTCAAGAACCATCCATAGAAAAACATCAAGGGAACCATCCAGAATTACTTAGAATTTGATCTACAAAAAATAAATACACATGTGACTAGATAGTCTGATCTTTGTAATATCAAATCATATGAAAAACAAAGGATCTCACTCAAAATTATAATATGTATTAACTGTTAGAATTAATGCTTAATTAGTTATGACAAAGTAGCCAGCAAATTTTGTGTTCTTTGCAAAAATAAAGCAGCAGATTGTTAGGGATTAAAGTAGCAGATTGTTAGGGTGGTCAGTGCTGCTGGAAAGTGCCAAAAATTAGTTGTAATTGCAGTAGAATTATTCCATAGTTGATTTTAGTAATAGTTTTACTATTTAATAATGTAGTTAACAGTTGAATCGATATATGAGATTTGCAGCATGTTTTGGCTCAGAGAGTGACTGTGGTTGTTTGTTTTATCTATCTTTTTTTTAATATGTATTGTTCTTCATAGTACTGTTGGCTTCTCAATTTGCTTAAATATTTTATTTGATATTCAACAAGTGGTATCAGAGCAGGTAAAATTATTTTGGGTTAAAGTTGTATTGTTGGAATTTCGCCAAAGTTAATCATGTCGAAATCTAACCAGATGCTAGCTCCAGAATTTGATGGGAACGATTATGATTATTGGTGCATTAAGATGCTAACCTTTTTGATTGGAAAAGATTTGGGGGAGATTGTTGAATCAGGATATGAGGAGCCATCTGATTGGAATGCTCTTACAGCCAATGAAAGAACAACAAGAAAGGAAGCAAGGAAGAAGAATTCTCAAGATTTGTTTCACATTCAGATAGCTCTTGATAAGAGCTTATTTCCAACAATATCAAGAGAAAAAACTACCAAAGCTGCGTGGGAGACTCTACAAGAAGCTTACCAAGGTAGTTATCAAGTTAAGGTGGTCAAGCTTCAAACATTGAAGCGAGATTTCGAGAATTTGAAGATGCAAGAAGCTGAAAGTATCAGTGACTATTGTGTGAGAGTCAAAGATGTGGTCAATAAAATGGCTACACTTGGAGAAGTTGTAAGTAATGACGTTTTAATTAAAAAAGTATTGAGATCTTTAACACATAGATGGAATCATGTTGCAATAATCATGGAAGAAAGTAAGGATTTAACAAAGCTACAGTTTGATGAATTGGTTGGATCTTTGATGTCTCATGAAGAAAGATTGAAGGAAACTTTTGAAGCTGTAGAGAAAGCTTTTTCCTCTAAATTACAAATTACAAAGAATGAAGATGCAAGTAGCAGCAACACCAAAAGCCATCAAGGTCAAGGTAAATGGCAAAACCAAAATTATTCAAGAGGTAGAGGAAGAGGTGGCTCAAGTGGAAGAGGTAGTTTCAGAGGAAGAGGTAGAGGTAGATTTGATAAGAGAAATGTTCAATGCTACCATTGTAACAGGTATGGTCACTTTGAAAGAGAATGCAGATTGAAAGAAGGTAAAAATGCTAATTATGCTCAAGAAAGTGGTGAGTATCCTCAAGATCACTTATTTTTATCTTATGCCAAAAGTGAAAATACTAGTAAAGATGTTTGGTACCTCGATTCTGGATGCTCTAACCATATGAAAGGGAATGAGAAGTTGTTTTTAGCAAAGGATGGAAGTTTCAAATCCAAGATCCAGCTTGGTGATGATAAATCATTGGAGGTCGCTGCCAAAGGAGCTATGGAGGTCAAAACAAGAGAAGGTACAAAGAGTATTCATGACATTTATTATACTCCACAATTGAAGCATAATTTGTTGAGTGTTGGGCAACTCTGTGAGAAAAATTATAGAGTAGTATTTGAAAATAAGACATGTACTATCTATGATAAGAATATGGGAAATAGGGTGATCACTGTTGTGCCTATGACAAGAAATAGGATGTTTCCCTTGATGTTTGATGAACATAACAACAATCTTGCTAATATGGCTTATGAGGATTTAAGTTGGTTATGGCATCTCAGGTATGGGCATTTAAATTTTCAGAGTTTGAAGTTTCTAACCTCACATGCATTAGTTTCTGGTTTGCCCAAGGTAGAAGAGCATAAGGAGGTTTGTGAAGGATGTGCTAAAGGAAAGCATGCAAGGGAAAGGTTTCCAAAGGGTAGTGCATGGAGAGCTCATCACCCACTTCAGCTTGTTCATTTAGACATATGTGGTCCTATGCAGACTAAGAGTTTGGGTAAGTCATCATATTTCATCACCTTTATTGATGATTACTCACGAAATTGTTGGGTATATTTTTTGAAAGCCAAAAGTGAAGCCCTAGATACATTCAAGAAGTTCAAAGCCCTTGTAGAAAATGAGAGAGGATGCAAGATCAAATGTTTGCGGATTGACCGTGGAGGAGAATT
>APFE031230129.1:1993-31471 GCA_000404065.3 Pinus taeda
GCCATGGGTCGACAATCCTACGTTATGAATCTCTTCATAATCTCTACAGCATATCTTCCTTGTCCAAGGAAGATATCCCCATTCTTCTGCCAAACTACCAACCCTAGAAAATAATGCATCAACCCCATGTCCTTCATGTCGAGTTCATTTTCAATATTCTTCTTGCAATCTTGTATGAGCCTGGATGACCCAGTTAGGAACAGGTCATATATATAATACCAAAATAAGTGCCTCATTCTCTACCATCAAATAGTAGGCATTGGGATCAGTATCACTCTTAACAAATCCCAATTGCTACAAGTAACTAACAATCCGACCATACCATGCTTTAGGTGCCTGCTTGAGCCCATACAGGGATTTCTTTAATATGCAAACATGAGTTCTCTTCTCATGAGTTTTGAAGCCTTTGGGTTGTTCTATATACACTTCCTCTTCTATCACCCCATTCAAGAATATTTTCTTGACATCCATCTGGTGAATCTCCCATCCCATTTGAGCTACTAGGTAACGGATCTGATAGAGGTGTATCGAGCAACTGGGGCAAAGGTCTCTTCATAGTCTATTCCTTCTTTCTGAGCATACCCCTTTGCCACAAACCTTTCCTTGTACTTCTCTATACTTCCATCTGTAGCATACTTGATCTTGTAGATTCATCGTGATCCTACAATTGATTTATCTTGTAGTCTAGGTACTACTTCCCAGACATCATTCATCATGATAGAGTTGTATTCTTCTACCATGGAATCCACCCATACTTGGTGTTGAACAACTTCCTGAAAGCTAGAGGGTTCTTCAACCTGAGCTACCAATGCCTGGTATTTATCAGGTTGCCTACGCTACCTTTTCTCAGTTCTAGGAGCTCCAACAAACTCCTATGCATCCCTTAATGTATGTTGTACTTCTCTGTTGGTTCTACCACTGGGTGGGAGGCTCAACCAACTCCTCCTCCTGATCCTGTCATTAGAACTGCTAAGAACTATCTTCCTTTCCTCCTTCTGAGAAGACACTGGTACTGGTCATTGTACTTGATCCATGTGTATGTCCTCCTACCTGTCCTCCTTGCTTCCCCTGCTGCTCTTGGACTAATGGAACATCTCCTGATTAATCTTCTACAAGAATCTCACTTGATTTCATGAAAGCTCTTTCCTCCATGAACTTTGCATCTTGTCTCACTACAATCTTCCTGCTACTAGGAATGTAGATTTTGTATGCCTTTGAGGTCTTGTTGCATCCTACGAGATACCCTTTTTCTATAGTCTGATCTAGTTTACTATGCTTCTCATCTGGAATGTGACAATAAGCCATGCTTCTAAATATCCTAATATGATTTACTTCTAACTTCTTCTCTGTGAAGACCCCTTCAAGCGTTTTCTTCCCCAATGATCTATGAGGAGTTGTATTCCAGATATACACTGTTGTGTTGCAAGCTTCTGCCCATAGATACCTAGGTAGATCCTGATCATATAACATAGCTTTGGATACCCCAACAATAGTTCTATTTTTTTGTTCTGCTACTCCATTCTTCTTCGGATTATATGGATTTTTCCACTCTCTTTTAATGCCATCCTTTGCGCAGAAATATGTGAAGCCTTTGTCTGTATATTCTCCACCATTATCTGAACATAATACCTTTATCTTTTTCCCTATCATATTTTCAACATCTTTAAAATCTCGAAAATGATCAAAGACCTCATCCTTGGTCTTTAAGAAATAGATCCATGTTTTTCTGGAGTGACCATCGATAAAGGTGACGAAGTATTCGCTGCCACTAAGAGATTTTGTGGACATAGGACCATAGATATCTAAGCATATCAATCCTAATACACATTCTTCTCTATTGTTACTTCTGGAAAACATTGCTTTAGTGTACTTCCCTAGTACACATCCTCTACATAAGTCATCATGTTCGCTAATAAGGATTGGTGCTCCTGTAACACTCTCTCTAAGAAACCTCAGTGCTCCATGGTGTAAATTCCCCATTCTCCTGTGCCATGATTCATTTTGATCCTTCTCACCATTATAGTTGTTGTCTACCAATGCCATTGGTGACTCAAGCTGCAACCTATACAACTTGTTTCTTCGAATCCCAATTTTCCTTTTCTTCTTCTAGCTTAGATGCTTGACATATACTTTATTTCCCATGAAGTATACATCGTATCCCTTGTACTGTAACTAGGACACTGAAATCAAGTTCATTCCTAATCCTGACACATGCAAAACATTGGTGGCTCAGATGCTGGTCCTTACTTCCATCTAAAATGCTATGGTGCCTCTCCCTACTAGAGTACAGTTCGTTTTGTTTCCCATAGTGATTTGGAAGTCCATATGTTATTCTTTATAGCTCGAGAAAGGTTCTTGTACTCCATTCATATGAGCTAAAGCTCAGCTATCAATGTACCAAACATCTGCTAATGCTAAATTTTCTAGGCATATGAATTCTTCATCTAATCTGGTAGATAACTTTGAGACACTCTGAGTATCCATATTGTGCCAATTTCTGACGCTAACTTGTCCCAACAACTGTTGTAGGAAAAACTACATCCCACCTGAGACAACCTCTCTCGCTGAATCTTCTGCTGCAATGTTCCTTCTACTACTAACAAATTTCGATCGGAAAGACTTACCTCTCTGTCAACTCACTTAGAGAGAGTTTTCCCATGAAATTTAATCCTCTTGGCTTTGAACTACACAAGCCCCTTGGAGATTCGAATTGCTACCCCTACAGGAATTTTGAATTCCTTTCTTCCTTCAATGCTGGGTCTTCTGGCTTCCTTCTACTTTCCCTTATCTCTGATACCATGTGAAAATTTCTAAATAGAAATCCTACTACAATGATTAATATTATGTATTCTACTTATTACCTCATAAATAAGTTATTCACAGCGTTCTTACAAAAAATATCGAAATATATTCTACTGCAACCTTCACAATTAAAATATTATAGAAAGTAAATGTAAGGAAAAATATTGGCACAGATACAATCACAATGACACAATTATTTTTGAACAATCGTCCGCGGAAAAACCTAATGTGAGAAAGTTTGTGCAACAAATGAGGGTTTCTTTATTATTCTTCAGCAAATTCTCTTGTACAAATTACAACCAACAAAACAGGAGTGAGAAATTTTACAGACGTTTTCTAACCAATTTTGGATCCAAGTGAAGTACTCCTCTTCCCCGGAATCCTTTTGCATCCCTCTGTGTCAAACTTCTCACACTGGCCCAGCGTCTAGCTACCCATGCGAGCTCTGCGTCAATCTGCCTCTATGTTGCCTCTTTCTGCGTCACCCTGTTCCTACTTTGCGTCTTGCTGCCTTGCACTCTCAAAAGATGTTGATGCTCTCTCTTCCTTTCTCACCTACAAATCTCCCTCTGATTCGATTTTCTCTTGTTGAACTTCGACCAGTGATAAAATCAATCTTACTCGAGTAACTAAGTATCTTTCTCTGGTGTTTTCTCCAAGTGCCCATTAATCCTCCTCTTATAATCCTCTTGTTGGTCAATCAATGACCCAAATTAGATTATAGACAATGACTAGGATCATATTGACTTGATCTCCGCCTTCTTCTAGAAGTTTCACCCACAGTTTAGATTAATACCCATTAATTATTTTAATTTCCTAAGTTTAGACTTACGGTCCCATTAAAAATAATTAATTATTTTAATAAAACTGTCTCTGGTTGGAATTTTCCAAAATGATTTCTGGGTATTGGAGAATGCATGTGTCTAAGCCTCCCTACAAATTTTGAGACTTAGAGCACATCCGATGCTACCAGAAATAAACATTCCCCTCCATTGTAAGACTTGAATACTTTGATTCTCTTCCCTGTTTTATTTTCAATCAAGGCTTTGAATTCCTTGAACATCTCAAAGGATTCATCCTTGTGCTTAAGGTAGTATATCTATGTATTTATTGAGAAGTTTTCAATTAAGGTGATGCAGTAGATATGACCACAAAAATAATGCAAGGTATCAGACCACATATATCATATTGAATGAGATGGAGAATGTCATTTGTCTTGTTCTCACTAGAGGGGAATGGTCCCCTTGTTTTCTTTCCACTCGCACAACCTGGACAAACTCCATCATGATGGGCATGAACACTAGGAATACCTTAGACCAATTTCTTCAATTTTGGAAGAGCATCATAGTAGATGAGCCGATTTGTAGTGCCACAACTCACTCAGATGATTAGTATTTTGAATGAATTCTAGAAGTGGCCTTCTAGTGACTCTATAGAGTCCTTCGAATCTCGATCCTAATGTGAATGCATCTCTCATAGGTGAATCAACATACCAATTCAAAACTTTTCCTTTGATGAAGGCTGCCCTCATTCCTTTATCTTATAATGTGGATATAGATACACAATTATTCATTAATCTGGGCTCATACAGAACATCATGCAACATAACTAATTCCCCATAATTCAACTGAAATTTGATGGACCCAAAACCTTTCACGAGATGAGTGGATTTAATGATAAATATTTCGGTGAAAATCACATTGTAATATTTTTGTCGACGTGTTTCAAACCAATGAGTGTGGTTCATTGTCAAAACAAGTTGAAGAACTAGATCATGACTACAGGTTAAATAGGGAGAGCAGATCTTCCAACGGCTATATTTGATTAGGAAACAACTATATTGGACCAGGAAATTTGACTGAGAAACGACTAAATTTGACTGGTCAACTCGACTGGACTGAGGGAGAGGAAAAGTTATTAATGTTATTGTTATATTCATTACCAACATTTGAATAAAAGTAAAGTTTGTAAAAAAGTTGTTACTATTATAATTAAATAAATAAAAGGTCAGTAAATTAACATGGAGGATTTTTTTTGTTTTTTTTGTTTTTTACACCACCAAACATCACTCATTAATAACCTAAAAATAGTTAATATGGAATACTAATAAAAAACATTACATCAATAACATGTAAATATATGCATTTTGAATTTAGTGTAAATATATAAATAAATAGTTAATAAGTTATTATGCAAGATAGTTTCTTTTATTATTAATATCATAGACAGAAAATGTAAGAAATGGACCTATAAAAAACAAAATCAAGGATATATATATATACATATAGTACTAAATCAAAACCTAAAATCATAATATGGAATAAAATGTAAACATATACTTTCTGAATAGATAGTTAATTAGTTATTATACAAATTAGTTTCTTGTAAGAATAAATTCAAAGAACCTTAATCTATTAAAATAATTACTAATATATATAATTATATATTATATATATAATATATATATAATATATATATATATATCTGGAGGGAGTGAAGGAAAATAGAGAGACGAGAAGGAAAAAAGGACAATGATCAAACAAGGCAAGGAGGGGAAAAATAAGGAAACCAGGCAGGGCACAGGGGGCATAGAAGGTGGGAAAAACGGGGAAGCGACTAGGAGGAGAGGGCATGGATCCAGCAACTACTAATTTTCCAGCCATCATCTCTATCAAGGTTTCTTGGCCTTTTTTCGATTTCTATGGCTTCCCTAAATTTCCAGTGATGGAAATGCCCCACCTTGGCAATAGCACATGTCTTCTCAATGCACACATGGTGTTAATAATAATTGTAGTTTAAGCAATATGAAATATAATGAATGTATGAGTAATAGAGTAAATAATAATTACGTAAATTTTTAAAAAGTGAATATACATAGTAATGAAGTTCGTTTAGGTTATAATAACATTAAGAACAATGAGGAAGGAAGGAAAGATGAGTCTGCGGGAGCGCGCTGGTTTCGGTTGACTAGACTAGGGTTCCTGTAGGAACCGCAGGCTCTATAGGGTTTCTCGTTGTTTTTCCTCGCCGTTATCCCCCGACCGTTGAGCTCTGCTGCTGCGTCGCTTTCCCCGCCGTCCTAGTATCGCAAGCGTCCGTTCCGTTCAAGCCGGCAGGATGGAGGGTCATATGGAGACCAACCTAATGGACTACACCGCGGATCCGCTCGAAGACCAAGTCATCTTCTAAAACCCTAAATTCTCTGTTTCGGTTTCACGCAATCCGGGGGAATCGGTCTCTTTCATGCAGGACACATCGCCCGTGGTCTCGCTGCCAGATTATATACTGGAGCCTCCGGCCTCCGCAAGGTTTTCCGATCTCTCACCAAGCCTGGAAGCCCCCCCCCTGTCCCCTGGTACCCTCCATATCCTTTCTACCTTCTCGCCTCATCAGATTTCTTTTGATCTACACCCACCTCTCTCCTCTGTGCTCCAAAATCCTTCGGTGGCGGCCCCTGCCTCTGGGCCTCAAGCTCTCCCTGTGTCAGGGTCTAGGCCGTCCGGCTGTTTCGAAACCCTGACGATTCATGTAAGGGCTTCAAAAACCTCATCTCCGGAAGGATCACAAAACCCCTTCGTGGATCACCCCTCAACTCCACGCACCAAGAAACATAAATCCAGGTGCATCAAGGCGATGACAAAGGACATAAACATCAGGTTCGAAGATACAGAAGCCATCGGGGAAGTGGCGGTTATGGATCGTACCATTTTGGTGGGACATGTGCATGGGCGGGCATACTCTGTCAACAGATTGACGCTATGGGTAAAGGAGATCTGGGGAGGGCTGCCAAAAGAATTACCAGAGGTTCATGTTCTCCCCCACGGATGGTTCTCGCTTCATTTTTCCAAAGAAATATATACGGATCTGGTTCTGGCAAAGTACTGGCACATTGAAATGGCACCAGTCCTACTTAAGAGGTGGAGTCCTCTTTTTGACCCAGAGCGAGAACAGATTGGGGCGGGACCCCTATGGGTTCGATTGCTGGGTTTACCACTTCATTACTGGAACGAGGAGGTTCTCATTAGGATTGGAAATGCGCTTGGAACATACCTGGACCATGATCGCACGTTTTTGGAATCCAAGAAGCGCACGCTTGCCCGTGTGCTCGTGCATTTGGACACAAGAGAGGGTTTGGAAGAAAAAATTACTCTGCATTGGGGAAAATACCGCAGAATTCAGATCTTGGACTACGAAGGAGTCCCGTTCCACTACAACCGGTGCCATCAGGTGGGGCACCTGTACAAGGATTGCCCGCTCAAAAAAAAATTGGAGGAGTCGCCCAAGATCACTCCAATCTTGTCCAGAGGTGCCTCTCCAGTTACAACTCGCCGGGCTCAGGGTCCCCCTCCAGCCTCACAGGGCACTCCTTAAGCTACTCCGCAGAAAATTGGACCATAGGGATTAATAGTGTCCTCCCCGCGGATGACCAGGGTTCAGGCAGCAGCAAAGGCTGCTTAGGTCTCGGGTACATCTCTATCCCTATCTCCCTGTTCTCTTGATTCTGCATCGTTATTGAATGCATCTAAATCTCATGTATCATCTGCACACTGCATCATATCATCCCCTCCCCCGACTATCTCATCGGTTCAGCCCTCCATCCCTTCATCCTCCTCTTTCTCCTCACAATCATCCTCCCGTAATTCAGTCTCCCACCCTTATTCTCTTCGACCTCGCCCTCACAAAGCAGATTTTCCAGGTAGTCAGGTGGGGTTGGGTATCATTCAATCAGGGACGGGACCTTTGATCTCTAGAGGCAGGAAAACTGAACTTTCAAAAGCAATCAGGCGGGTCGGGGCAAAGGTTGTATCAAGTCGCTAATCCACACTAGAAGGGGTCCTTAGAGCAATTCCAACCCCAAGGAGGGTGCCTCCATGAAATGCTTATCATTCAACTGTAGGGGATTGGCTAGCCCCCCTAAAAAACTAGCCCTTCAGAGGCTCTTCGAGGTAGAACAACCTGACATTATTCTACTTCAGGAGACTCTAGGTCAGGCCGAGAGCGTCACCCTCTCCTTACAAGCCCTGGCTCCAAAATGGAAATTCATGGCATCCAATGCCATTGGACGATCTGGGGGCCTGGCTATTGGCACCAACCCCAGGACTATCAGAATCGAAGCAGCATGGGGTGGTCTGGGGTTCTTGGGTATTGATATCTTTTCATCAGAGCTTGGGAAATCACTCAGAGTATTGAATGTTTATGGGCCTTGCCAACAAAGGGAGACTTTTTGGAGGCGCCTCCTAAACTTTTCTCTTCTGGCCCAAGAACACACCATCCTGGGTGGGGATCTAAATTTTTCTCTGGGTTTCAGTGAATCATGGGGGCACTCGGCACAAGTGGATGCCATTACAAAATTCATGAGGAATATTCTAGATCAGAAAGATTTCATTGATGTCCCCATGCAAAAACCACAGCCCACTTGGAGGAACAGAAGGGTGGGCACAGCAGCACTAGCTCGCAGATTGGATAGATTCCTGATGAAGGGTCCCTTGCTTCAACATTTCCACCATTACAAGCAATGGGTTGGCTCAGGGGGTATATCTGATCATTCCCCTATATATCTAGAGATTTTTGGACCTCACCCAAAGCCAAAAGCCCCTTTTAAATTCAACCATACTTGGATACAGGACCAGGAATTCATAAAATTGGTCAATGACTTTTGGAAGGCACATCCCATTGACAGAGAGGCTTCCCTGGAAAAGGGTTTCTGTAGCAATCTCACCTTGCTAAAGCACATAACCATCAATTGGGCAAAGGAAAAGAACAGAAAGGAATCCAAACAGCTCATCAGCATCGAAGCTGAGCTTCTCTCTCTACAGGATGACGGGAATTCGGGATTCATCTAGGGGGAGGAGAAAAATCGACTGATCGAGCTGGAAAATCAAAAAGCAAACATCCTGAGATTAAGGGAAGAATCCAATAGACTGAGAAGCAGAGCCATATCGTTGAAAGCTGGAGACGAAAACACAAAGTTCTTTCAGAACTATGCTAAAGGGAGGAAAGTCTCAAATACAATATGGAATCTCCCTATGCCTGAAGGGGGTCTCGCAAATACCTTCAACAAGCTCTCCCAGCTAGGAACAAACCATTTCAGAAGAATATACAAATCCCCTCCTGGATCAAACCTGGCTGAAATTATAAATTTGGCAAACCATTTCCCCAGATTTGTGAATGAGGAAGATGCGGAAGAGCTCACAGCTCCGGTCACCATGGATGAATTGGAGGGCACTTTAAAATGGTTCAAAAAAGATAAAAGCCCTGGTCCGGATGGATGGACCATAGAGTTCTATCTAACTTTCTTTGAACTCTTGGGCCAAGACTTGCTGCGGTTGGTGGAGGAAAGCAGATCTTCGGGCTACTTATATCATGCTATCAACTCAACTTTCATTGCCCTCATTCCCAATTCTGACTCCCCTTCCTCCTTCGACGACTACCGCCCCATCTCCTTGTGTAATTGTCTCTACAAAATCATCTCTAAGATCATTGCCAACCATCTCAGGCCCATTCTATCCAAGCACATTTCCCCCCAGCAATTTGCCTTCCTAGAAGACAGACAAATCCATGAAGCCATAGGTTCTGCTCAAGAGGCCCTGCATTCTATTTGGTCCAGACACCTAAAATGCATTCTCCTCAAGATCGACCTATGAAAAGCCTTTGATTGGGTTAGCTGGCTATACATAAAAATGCTTCTCATCCATCTGGGTTTTCCTCTAGCCCTTATCAATTGGATCATGGCCTACATTATGACCCCTACCTACAGTGTGCTCATCAATGGATCGGCCTCTCATTTCTTTCACTCTGAGAGGGGTCTTCGACAGGGATGCCCTCTCTCCCCTCTCCTATTTCTCTTGGTCATGGAAGGTTTGGGTCGACTCGTCATTGCTGCCAAAAGATAGGGAACCCTCAGCGGCCTCAGAATCACAGATGATTGCTACCTTACACACCTTCTCTTTGTGGATGATGTTCTCATCCTTCTAGATGGTAGCATCCGACACACGCTAACTTTTTCACGAATCCTCCAACTTTTCATGAAGGCCACTGGCATGATGGTTAACCAGCAAAAATCCACGATCACTTGTGCCAGAACCTCGGTAAATGAAGATCAAGCCACCCAACAAGCGTTCCCCTTTACCATTCACCCTATGGATAGGGGCCTAAAATATCTGGGGTCCTGGCTTAAGCCTAACAGTCAAAGAATTGCAGACTGGGTCTGGTTAGTGAACAAAGTGGAGAAAAGGCTAAATTGTTGGAGTCACAGATATCTCTCCAGGGATAGGCGTTTAGTCCTCATTAAATGAGTGCTGGAAGCAACCCCAGTCTTCTGGATGGCACTAGCTTGGATTCCCAGAAATATTCTCGCTCGTCTTCAACAAATCTGCAACAAATATCTCTAGGCGGGAAGCCAGGACAAGCGCATCTTTGCTTTGATTGGTTGGCAAAAGATAGCACTCCAAAGAAGGTGGGGAGGCTGGGGCCTAAAGGACCTTCCTATATTTGCAAAAGCATTGGCAGCTAAAATGGGTTGGTTGCTGCTAACCAGCCATAACTTATGGGCCCGATTATCATACCATAAATATATATGGCCTCAGGATATACTGGACTGGGTAAGGCTACCAAATTGGAACAAAACTAGAATATCATCTGTTTGGAAAGCCTTACTATTCTCCCTGCCCTTAATAAGGGATAACTTGGTTTGGAGAATAAATGACGGATCTTTGGCTAGGATTGGGATGGATCCATGGATCAGCAGTGGAGGAAGACACTCCTTATCACTTGAACTGATTCAGTTCCTGCACTCCTGGGATATTAATGTGATTGCACAAGCTGTTGATCATGAGAATTCGGGGATCTTTCACCAGGCTTGGATGTCAGCGCTGAAAATGAATCTACCACACATATGGCATCAGGAATGGCAGGATTACTGTGTCGCCCTAACCGAGTCGCACATCAGAATCAGGGACAGACCTGATGAATTAATATGGAGTCAGGCAGAGAATGGTAAATATTCCCCAAAGGCTGGATATATATCTCTCAGTAGTCATAGAAAACCAGATCATATCCCAACTTGGAGCCAAGGCATTTGGAAGTTAATAGCCCCGCCTAGATCTAAATTATTCTTCTGGTGCGTATTGCAAGATAAGATACCTACAGGTGAACATCTTATGCTCAGATCAATTCATGGGCCATCCTAGTGCGTGATGTGTAAAGCGGCAACAAAATCCACAAAGCATCTTTTTCTGAGATGTAGCGCCACTCAGGATCCTTGGTGGGCCCTCTCACAACATCTCTCTTTCATTGGCATCTGGGAGGGAGTGAACCTGATCGAAGCATGGGACAATTGGGCACACAAACATAAGGGAGCGAAATTAACGATCCTACCGATCCTCGTTATCTGGCAGACTTGGAAGGCTCGAAATCGAAATATTTTCGAAGACAAACCTATCGCATGGCCACTGATTGAAGCTGCTATCTCCGTGGCCTTCAAGGAGCTCCCTGACCCACAGCCCCCAAAGGCACGCCATCCTCATCCGCCCCCATGCATTGACAAAAATACCCCTTGGGCTTTCTTTGATGTGGTAGCTAATCACAAAGTTGTGGGGGAGGCTTCACGCTGCATATAAATGAACACCATCATTATACTGTAAAAACAGGCCTGGGCTCGGGAACAAATAATTTCGCTGAGATGATCACTCTTCGAAATCTTATCCACTTTGCCCTTCATCACCATTGCACCAGCATCAATATTTTCGGGGATTCAAAAATTGTTATAAATTGGTTCAATGGCATATCTGACTATCACATTCACACACTCAGCATCATACTAAATGAAGTTTTCGTGTTCAAGGCAACTTATAATAACATCACTTGCTCTCACATATATAGGGAACATAATGGCCTCGCTGACAAATTATCCAAGGAGGCCGCGCTGATGGACAGAGGCTTATGGGAGGTCACTGAGGTGAAAGAACAGAACGAATTCAGATACTTTCACCGGCCTTACATAGACCAAGGATATCAGCACGCACCAGGAGCTTAATATGCTACATAGAATTTTTGATTTTTGTTTTTTGATCGACAGATAATGTTTATACATGATGGACAGACAATGTAATATCTTATGATACTGTGTTTTGATAACAGCCCTTTGGGAAGCTGTAAACAATTTTAAAATCTTGAAGAACCCATAGTGCACCGCACAATATTTATGTAAATATAGAACACTGTCATATATATAGTGGGAACCGCATATGCGTAAAGCATCTACAATATGTAATTTTTCCAAATATAATGAAAAATTACGGATTTTTCCAGTGGAAAAAAAAAAAAAACAAACAAAACAAAAAAACAAAAAACAAAAAAACAAAAAAACAAACAAACAAACAAACAAACATTAAGAACAATAATTATAATAATGGAATTAGCTATGAGAATGGTTTTTCTAATACTATTAGTTTTATTAGTAAGAAATTTACTAACACTATTAATAATAATAAGAATAACAATATTAATACTAATAATAATAACAATAATGACAATAATAATAATATGATTATTAAGAATAACAATATTAATATTAATAATTATAATGACAATAATAATAATATGATTAATAAGAATAACAATATTAATAATAATAATAATAATATGAGTATTGAAAATAGTTATGATAATACTAACAATATTAATAATAACCTTTATTATGGTAGGACCATTAATTATAATTGTGATAATAATAGGATTATGAGGAATAGATATAATCACTATTATAATAGTAAGAGTAATGATCATAATCTTTCCTTTTTCTCTCATTCTAATAAGGTTGTCAATCTCTCAAGTTTCTCCTTTCCCCTTCAGTATTTAATCTTTTGGGTAAGGGTTTAAATTTTGCCCTAGCCCCTAAAAAGATCCCGATAGAAGATATTAAATGCGACATAGAGTTTGGGATTAAGGGCTTACCCGATAATATTAAGGACACTATAAGGCAAGATTGTGTTGTTGTCCTGAGGAAAACTAAGCCCCCTAGTAGCAACATCAGCAGGGATGAATTTGAGAACCTCAAATCCTTAAACCACAATAAAGATATAGTGGTTCTGAAAGCCATAAAGGAGGGGATGTCGTCATCCTTGACAAAGATTATTATCGACATAAGATGTTGGATCATCCTTGTAATAGTGGAAGCTACAAGAAGCTTTCCAAGAATCCCCTGAAAAAGATCTCAAGGGCAGTGGCTCTTGCCTTCAAGTCTTGTAACTCTGTGGCTTCCATTATCCATAAGCTAATTGAGAGTAGCCCCATTACTCCAAGAATCTATGGGCTTCCAAAGTTTCACAAAGAGGGGCCCCCCCTGAGGCCCATTGTCAATACCATTGCTGATCGTACATACCTTTTGCCAAAATTCTTTGCCTTAAAGCTTAGACCCCTGGTCACGGAGTCTTTTGTCAAAGACTCTTCATCTTTTGTCAAAGAGCTTAAGGGCGGAAAGCTTAACCCTAGGGACATTCTTATGAGTTTTGACATGGTATCCCTTTACACTTTCATTCCTATAAAAGAGGCCATCAATGTCAACAACCGCCTCACGGACCTTGATACCGCTCGTTTAGTAGAGATCTGTCTCACTTCAACTTTTTTCAGCTTTGAGGGTGAGTTCTTTGAACAGACCCGTGGTGTTGCCATGGGCTCCCCTCTATCCCCAGTTGTTGCTAATCTTTTTATGGAAGATTTTGAATCCAAGGCTTTGGCCTCTGCCCGTCTCCTTCCCAAGCTTTGGAAGAGATTTGTGGATGACACGAATGTCATTTGGCCCCATGGACAAGAAGAGTTGGATCTTTTGTTCAATCATCTCAATAATAAATCCTCCTCCATAAAGTTCACTATGGAGCAGGAGTTGATGGGCACTTTCCCTTCCTCAATGTTCTCATTTCAAGGAATGGTGATGGTTCGATCTCCCACCAAGTGTTTTGGAAAAGAACTCATACTAAGTAGTATCTTCATGCTAGTTCCCATCATTTCCCCACTCAAAAGTTAGGTGTTCTCAACACGCTAGCTACTCGTGCACTAAGGATCTCTGATGAAAGGAGCCTAGATAAAGAGAAAGCTCATATCCTTAATGTTTTTGCTAATAATGGTTATAGTAGGCACCTCGGTGAGAAATCTTTACTCAAAGCCAGCAAGTATTCAATGGTTAAGAGAGACACTAAAGAGCAAGCCTCAAGGGTTCATCTCTCTTACATCCAGGGGACGACTGATAAGATTGCTAGAACTCTCAGGAAGCATAATGTTCCCTCCACCTTTAGACCCCTTAACACCATCTGTAGCTCCCTTAGATCGGTTAAAGACCCGGTTGACCCCAAGGACATGAAAGGTGTCTATGTTATTCCATGTTCATGTGGGACCCCATATGTTGGTGAGACGGTTCGCTCTATTAATCAAAGGATTAATGAGCACTCATCTGACATAAAACATAGGAGAACTCGATCTTCCGCACTGGCTGAACATGCGGAGAAGATGAAGCACCATGTATGCATTGAGGAGACCCATGTTATTGCCAAGGTGGCGCATTTTCATCACCGGAAATTTAGGGAAGCCATAGAAATCGAAAAAAGGCCAAGAAACCTCAATAGAGATGACGGCTGGAAAATTAGTAGTTCCTAACCGCTTCCCCATTTTTTCCCACCCTCTTCGCCCCTCGTCCCCTGCCCGATTTCCTTGTTTTTCCCCTCCTTGCCTTGTTTGATCATTGTCCTTTTTTCCTTCTCATCTCTCTATTTTCCTTCACTCCCTCCACACACACACACACACACACACATATATATATTTTTTGGTATTTTAATAGGTTAAGGTTCTGTGAGTTTATTCTTGCAAGAAACTAATTTGTATAATAACTAATTAACTATTTATTTGGAAAACATATATTTTCATTTTATTCCATATTATATTAATGATTTTAAGATTTGATTTAGTACTCCATATATATATATATCTTGATTTTGTTTTTTATAGGTCTATTTCTTACCATTTTTGTCTATGATATTAATAATAAAAGAAACTATCTTGCATAATAACTGATTAACTATTTATTTATATATTTACACTAAATTCAGAATGCATTTATTTACGTATATTTACATAATATTGATGTAATGTTTTTTATTAGTATTCCATGTTAGCTATTTTTAGGTTATTAATGAGTGATGTTTGGTGGTGTAAACAAAAAAACAAAAAAAAACAACCTCCATGTTAATTTACTAACCTTTTATTTATTTAATTATAATAGTAACAACTATTTTACAAACTTTACTTTTATTCAAATGTTGGTAATGAATATAACAATAACATTAATAACTTTTCCTCTCCCTGGTCCACTCAAATTTAGTTGTTTCTCAGTCAAATTGCCCAGTCCAATATAGTTGTTTCCTGGTGAAATATAGCCGTTGGAATATATGCTCTCCCTATTTAACTTGTAATATAGTTGTTTCCTAGTCAAATATAGCCATTGGAATATATATGCTCTCCCTATTTAACCTGTAATATAGTTGTTTCCTGGTCAAATATAGCCATTGGAATATATGCTCTCCCTATTTAACCTGTAGCCATGATCTCGTTCTTCAACTTGTCCTGACGATGAACCAAACGCGTCGACAAAAATATTACAATGTGATTTCAGCCGAAATATTTCTCATCAATACCAACTCTTTGTCATAGTAATTATGAGAAAGGATATGTTAAGCATCACCCTCCTCTTGTAATTAAGATAGCAAGTTGGTGAGGCTTTTACCATGCCCACTCATTATTTTGATATGCCACCACTAACTCGATTATACAATTTCCATTCACTTGGGAATAAGGGAGATCACCTCCTGATGTAAGATGGTATCAAATTTAATTGGTATAATGAACCTTGTCTCCTTAATTCAAATTTAATTGGTATAATGAACCTTGTCTCCTTAATTCAAATGCAATCAGTGGCTGGCCTTCATTGCAAGACCTTCAAGCTTCTCCTCCTAGTTGTTTTTGTTCTTACCTCCATGGTGATACATTGGTTAGTGCCTATCTTCTCATTTCCTTTTCTTGCAAACTATCATTTCCTCTTCACACCCCTTACTCTTAGCTGCATTATCTCAAGGAGTTGGCTCTTACCCCAACCCATCTTCCCTACTCGGCATTTGATGTCCTTGTCCTTCTTTCTATTGGTTCCTCCTACTCTATGTTAGTCTTGGTTTTAAGATGATAAAAATGCCTCATTAGTTTGTTAGATGTCAATGTGATGCTATATACTATGAGGCTAGAGGTGGGATGTGAGCTTGTTAGTGGAATGAATCATTTGCCAATGTTACCATGACTAGATGTCATAGGTAATTCAAGCCAAGCTCAATGAAGCAATTGGAGATATTGTTGAAGAATGTATTTGTTTATGAGGTATTGATATTGTTGGGGAAGTGGGTATTTGGATACATGACATGAGTCACACCAAGGGTAGACAAAATCAATATTTGTAAATAGTGAATCTATACCAACATATAAAGACCTTAGAGTGTTGTTGGACAAGAATGGCACCTAGAAGATTCTTCACATGCGTAAGGATTAAGGAACATATAGACCTCTCAAGGAAGCTCCCTTGATGGTGACAAAGAGCCAATAACCCTAGAGACCTCCAACTCATCTTACTCCTCATGAATTATTTGTGTTTATCTAATTTATTCTTTTGGTTTTAACCAAAATAATTAAAAATTTATAATTTTAATACTAGTCTAATTTCCCTAATAACAAATTGAAACAGAAAAATACTATATAATATACCAAGCTATTTTAAATAGTAAATATTTTTTTGCCTTTTGTCATGAAAGAAATTTCAAACAAAAGCACGATGTAATTTTTTTTCCCATCCACAAAATTTCATGGTTCCATTCCATCATTAACTTTTTAATCTGACATTTGAACTTTTGCGTTTTAAGTTTGTGGCTAAATTTACAAGGGGACAAACACGTTTGTAACCATGCGAAGAAGCCCCTGGAACAATCGGGTAAATGGAATCATGATTCCCAGCGAAAGTTATAGAGGGAAAACAGGTTCGTAACTGTGCGTAGGAAGACCCTAGAACAATCTAGTGGAAGACGATTACAACATTTGAGAAACATTCTACCCATCTTCCCCTGCTCTTATAAACTGTCACCTATCCATCCCCTAATCGCAACAACAAAGTCTTGAACGATCTCGCATTCGCAGTTACAGAATCGATATTCATTGCAAGCATGTCTCTCATTCCTAGTTTCTTCGGCAATCGATCCAGCATCTTCGATCCATTATCGCTGGATTTATGGGACCCTTTCGAAGCAGGGAAGTCTCCCTTTTTTAAGGATGATGGCCACTTTTCAAGAGATGATGCAACAGCCATAGCCAACACTCAATTCGACTGGAAGGAAACTTCCGACGCGCACATCTTCAAGGCTGATCTTCCAGGTAATTATCATGTTTCTTGCTACCCATTTACAGGGGTTTTCTTATTCTGGTCATTAATCGCTGATTGGTTGCTATTGAGAGCCCCGGATTTATTTATGTTTTATTCACGGCAGGTCTGAAGAAAGAGGAGGTAAAGATAGAGGTGGAAGACGGCCGAGTTCTACAGATAAGTGGTGAACGCAAGAAGGAAGAAGAGCAAAAGAACGACAAATTGCACCGGATCGAGCGCTCTCACGGAAAGTTTCTTCGGCGTTTCCGCCTGCCGGAAAATGCCAAGGTGGACCAGGTAAAGGCTACAATGGAAAATGGAGTGCTCACTGTCACGGTTCCCAAGCAAGCTCAACCTAAACCTGAGGTTAGAGCCATTGAAATCTCTGGTTAACTGGAAGAAAAATGAGTGGCTGGGGCTGTGTGTTGAGTTCTACCATATATTCAGTCCCTCCCCAGTCTTGAGTGTGTAAGGGCTTGGTTCCTAAAAATCATTGGAGTGGCATAAACTTCTGGATGTACGGAAATTGCAGCACTGTGATGTAAAGTTTTGATTGCCTGTAATCTGCATTTTTCTTAACATTGAAGGAATTGAATGCGACAAGTCTCGATTTCCATTGGCTGTCTTTTGATTTTGCCGCGGTATTATTGATAAAAATCAAGGTACCATATGCATCTACAATTTATTTGAGAGACTTGAATGGAGTTTCTCCAAATGATAAGTATGTTACCATATTCATTGATCAAATTATCAATGGATGCATTGATAATACATTTTTCTCTTTGATGAATGGTTTCTCTAGCTATATTAAGAATATAGACAAAATAGTTTTCATTTATCCTTAAGGTACATTTTTCTATTGTAAGATTTTGTTTGTCTTAGGAATATTGGTGTAACTTTCTAGTGACGCATGTCATATACTTTTTACAACTTCAAACACATTTCTTATGCATATGTGGATGACTTAAGCTACTCAATTCAATAGTAGTGTTGACCATCTAAATCATCTTCATATAATTTTCACTTGATTATGGTATTATAACAGTGATTTGAATCCATATAAATGTATCTTTTGTGCAATATTCAGGATTATGTAATCATAGTAGTTTTAAGAAAAATATCTACATTTATTAATATAACAAAAATGCATAACCAAATGCCCATGGCATTTCTAAAATGCTTTGAACCCCCTACATGTCATTTATATGTGTAATCTAACATTGCCAAAAAAAAAAAATTATCATTTACATTTATATCCTTTTCAAAAAGAACAAAAAAAAAGTGTAGAAAATTCCCTAATTCTCTACAAATCTCGCTCTGAGACCTCTGTAGAAAATTTGATTGTAGGTTAACCCGATAATGCAATATAAATCAAAACAGAATATTATAACCTATTTTTATTATCAATTAGCAAAAGCTTAAAGATCGAGTGGAACAATATAATCAAAAGCAAAAGAATCAATGTACAATACACATGAAAATACTTTGGGGAAAGCCTTAGCTAAAAACCGCACTATCTGTATTATCATACAAAGTGTAAATACATAGGAATTATACAAATTTTTAGCTCTCACAGCAAACCAGCTCTTAGTACAATCTTAACAGATGTTCACAAAAAATCTTGGCTTCTTTTAAGCCTTCTGCTCTGCCCTGCAAGCTCCTATTTCCTTGCATTGTTCCTCTGGGATGATCTCTTTCAACAAAGTGGAAAAATTTGATTTACCAAGTGGATGATCTCTTAATCTCACGCACTGTCAAAATTGCGCAATCCTCAAGGAATGATTCCTTCTGCATAGATGAATTTTCTTTATAGGAAAACACATGCAATCGATAGTACATTGTCCTTGACTTTAATTTCAACTGAGTCAGAATAGACATGCGTTTTTGATGAGGGAATCTTCAATTCACTGGAGTACACTAGTTGAGAGTATGCATGCATCAATTGACTGTTAACTTTCTATTAGTTCTTCAATCAGTTTGGAACTAATTTAACTCTACTTAACTCAGTAAACTGAGTTAACTAATTACAACTCAAATATAACTCAATCTTATCTCCTTAATTCAAGGGATAACTCTTGTATGACTGCAAAAAGACTTCTAACTTGAATTTTTCCAACTAATTAAGTCAAAATAACTTAATTAATTATTTCCAAGTAGTTGTTAAGACTAAATTCGATTTAATTTCACAATTTAATTCAAGGACAAGTTAAATTGGAATATTCTTGTTCCCACATTTCAACACTCCCTCTCAACAAGAAAGGGATTATTTGCCATCCCGATTCTGTCTCTATGGAACTTGAATTTACACTTTGACAATGCCTTTGTCAAAATGTCAGCATCTTGCTTTTATGTCGAAATATACTGCAGCAACATGATCCTCCCATCATCAGCAGCTTGCTTTACCTTGTAAAGCCAACAGGAACTCACAACTGACTTGTTCTCCAGTCTCGGAACCACGTCCCAAACACTGTTACGAACTATGGAGTCATACTCCTCCACCATAGCATCAACCCAAATCGGTTGTTGCACTGCTTCCTCAGAAGATGGCTCGGTCTCAACACATTCCCCAACAAGGGCCATGTATCAAATGTACCTCTCAGGTGACCTCCTCTGTCTGCACTGAGAAGATGGTGCTCCCACATTCTCTCTCTTGTATTGTTCAACAATCTGTCAGCTTCTCTTGTGCGCTTCCGTCCATCTCTGGAAGACTTTGCTTGAGTGGATGTCTCCACTCCTGGAACCTCTGCATGCGGCTGCTCTGCATCAGTCTAAGGCTCCTCCTCCTCAGGGACCACCAGCTCCTCCACAGCCTGTAATTGGAGCTCCCTCTCAAGGGAAAATCTCATGGCCTTTTGCTCATCAAACTTGAGATCTCTGTGAACCACTGTCCTTTCACTGGTAGGCAAGTACACCCGATAGTTGTGAAGTGTATCAGTGTACCCCACAAGTATCCCCAACTCTGCTATCGGCTCAAGCTTCTTCTATGCATCTTTTGTCCCATGACAATATATCGATGAGCCAAAGACCCTGAAGTGACTCACATCTGGTATCTTACCGGAAAAAGGTTCCTCTGGTGTCTTCATCCCATGTATTCGATGTGGGCTTCTATTATGAAAATATACTATTGTGTTGCATGCCTCAGCGCACAAGTGAAGTGGTAGGCCTTCTTCATGCAGCGTTGCCTGTGTTGCCCCTACAATAATTTTGTTTCTCCCCTCGTCCACCCCATTCTGTTGTGGGTTATGAGGTGTTGTCAACTCTCGTTTAATTCCTTCCGTTGCACAAAAGTCCTTAAACTCTTGAGAGACATATTCTCCACCGTTGCCGCTTCTCAAGGCCTTGATCTTGTTCCCCGAGTCTTTCTCGACCAAAGCTTTGAACTCACAAAACTTTGTGAAGGTTTGGTCCTTCTTCTGCATGAAATAAATCCAATATTTACGAGAATAATAATCAATGAAAATCACAAAATACCTTTGCTTCGCTGTGGATGCCGTCGAGAATGGTCCACACACATCAGTATGAACTCGCTCTAAGATAGCCTTTGCTCGACTGTCTCGATTATGAAAGGAAGACTTGGTGTACTTTTCCAAGGTACAACCTTTGCATGTGTCAACTTGCTCAAGTTTGCCTTTGGAAAGTCCTGTAGATATCTGCTGCATTATCTTCAAAGCCCCATGATACAAATGGCCCAACCGCCTATGCCACAACTCGCCAATGTCTTGGCTTTGCAACAATTCTGCTTTGGTACTCAATGTTGCACAATCATCTACCTCTACTTTATAGAGACTCTTCACTCGAATCCCTATCCTCTTGGTCTGACCCGTGGTTATGTGTCTTAGGAACACCTTTCCTTTACTGAAGACAACATCATAGCCTTTGTCCTCCAACATCGTGACCGATACCAAGTTCTTCTTCAGTCTAGGCACATATTTCACATATGTCAAGGTGATAGGAGTTCCATGCTCCCTCTAAAAAGCAACCGTGCACACCCCTGAAACATTATACTTTTTGTCGTCACCCATATCTATGCGCATCTTGAGGTCTTTCTCCTCCAAGGCACTGAATAAACTTTTATCGCTGGTTATGTGGAATGAAGCTCCACTGTCAAGATACCAGACACAACCCATCATCAATGAAACCATGCATGCGATGAGGATAAAGTCCATTTTGAACTGAGAGGCTAATGCCTCACCTTTCGATCTTTCCGAGGATCCCTTCTTGGACTTTTTGATGGGAAATTAGTCGCATAATGTCCCATCTCGTGAAAATTAAAGCATCTCACTTTAGACTTGTCACCCTTCTTCCCTCCATGAGAAGAATTCGATTTGGAATGGGACGTCTTCCCCTTCCCTTTCCTTGCCTTACTTGCTAAGGCCAGATTTTCTTTATCATCATCCTTGAATGAAGAACCATCTCATGTGCTCCTCCTGATCTCCTCCTGCATCACATCCGACTAGTTGTTCCCAATCCGACAATTTCTCCCTTCCATTCGCAGAGTCTTGGTAGCTATTCCAAATCTTTGGAAGGCCAAGGAGAGCAAGGCTCAACATATCATCATTGGTAGTAGTTATTCCCACACTGCTAAGCTCATCTCTGCAGGTGGTGAGCTTGTTCAGATATGTGGAAATAGTATTGTCTGTCTCCATCTTGATTTTTCGAAGCTTATCCTTGAGCACCAATTTCCTTTGGTCGTTGTTGTTCTGGTATAGGTCCTTCAATGTCTTCCACATTGAAAATGGAGTATCCTTCCAATGGAGACTCAAGACAATATGGTCTCAAACTCCCTCAAGGATGATATGTCTTGCCTTTGCCACACACTTCTTCCACTCAGCCAACTCTTGTGCATTAGTTGAAGCTGGCTTTTGTATTTCTTGATCAATGAATTCCTTCAAGCCATTGTCTTCTAATACAACCTCCATTCTATCTTTCCATGCTATGTAATTCGAGCTACTTTCCAAAGCATACTTGAGTCTCAAGCTATAGAACGCCATTGGCTAACCTTGAAGTATAATAAGAATTCGATTTGCACCTGCAACCCCGAACTTCAAACTTCGAATTCTCTCCTCAGTATATTATTCACAGCTCTGATAAACTTGCCTCTGATACCATGTAGAAAATTCTCTAATTCTCTACAAATCTCGCTCTGAGACCTCTGTAGAAAATCTGACTGTAGGTTAACCTGATAATGCAATATAAATCAAAGCAAAATACTATAACCTACTTCTACTATCAATTTATAGACGCTTAAAGATCGAGCGGAACAATATAACAAGAAGCAAAAGAATCAATGCACAATACACATGAAAATACTTTGGGGAAAGCCTAAGCTAAAACCCCACTATCAGTATTATCATACAAGGTGGAAATACATAGGAATTATACAAAGCCTTAGCTTTCACAGCTAGCCAGCTCTTAGTGTAATCTTCATAGATGCTCACAGGCAATCCTGGCTTCTCTCAAGTCTTCTCCTCTGCCCTCCAAGCTCCTATTTCCTTGCGCTATTCCTCTGGGATGATCTCCTTCAACCAAGTGGAAAAACTCGATTTACCAAGTGGATGATCTCCTGATCTCACACACTGTCAGAACTACGCAATCCTCAAGGAATGACTTCTTCTGCATGCATGAGTTTTCTTTATAGGAAAACACATGCAACTAATAGTACAATGTCCTTGACTTTAATCTCAATTGGGTCTTTCTCAAAATAGACATACATGAGTTTCTAATGAAGGAAACTTCAATTAACTAGAGTACACTAGTTGAGTGCATGTATGCATCAACTGACTGTTAACTCTCTATTAGTTCCTTAATCAGTTTGGAACTAATTTAACTGGACTTAACTCAGTAAACTAAGTTAACTAATTACAACTCAAATATAACTCAATCTTATCTCCTTAATTCAAGGGATAACTCTTGCATGACTACAGAAAGACTTCTAATTTGAATTTTTTCAACTAATTAAGTCAAAATAACTTAATTAATTATTTCCAAGTAGTTATTAAGACTAAATTCAATTGTAATTCACAATTTAATTCAAGGACAAATGAAATTGGAATATTCTTGTTGCCACATTTCAACAAACAGACATTCAAAATAGTATATTAATATTTCATCCAAAGATTTGTGGAATTTATCATTATACAAAAATTGAGATAGAAGCTATAATGGATAAGGATATGTCCATGACTATATTTTGTAGTACACCCATTCTAGATCATTGTAATAGTTTAAATTCCTCATTTCATCCATCTACAACATTTTTCCTATCCCTATGAATATAAAATAGAGATGTATATGAGAGATATGTTAGTATATTCAACACTTCATCATACATAGAGCATAACATAAAATTATAGAGAGAAATTTCTTTACACATCCATTGAATAACATTCCCCTACGATGCACCATTTAAAAAGTCAATGGAATATCCCTTTTTATTGCCACTTCATTTTTTTTCATATGAGAGAGAGAGAGATTTCCTATACCAATGGGTAGGGATTTAAAATATTCATGTTCTAGACAACCAATTTGAGGCAAAGCATCTTTTTGTCTTGAATAAAACTTTAGATTTCTAGCAAGTCGTACTCTTTCAACTATGTTAAGGGGTAGTACCATGATCTTGGAAGCCTTATTCTTCTACACCAAGTTCTAAAGGCCTTTTTAGGATTTCCTCCTCCTCAAAGACTCTTAATCCCTATTAATATTTCCACCTTTTTCCATACTTAATTGGAGTATGGATATTCTGACATGAAATAAACTATAGCTTTTTCTACTTATGACACTAAGAACACCATTTTGGATCTATAAAATTCCTCGTTTTAAGAAATTTTATGTGAAGCCTTGTTGTGTGAGCTTAGCCACATAAACATATTGTTTTAATCTGGGAATTTTTATTTCCATATCATCTTCCACCACCATATCTATTTGTTTTCACTTTCTTCTTCCATTAGTGCATTGTGACTTATTGCGGGAATATATGCACCAACATGATTTAATGACTAGATTAGTTGGTTCTCTTTCTCCTTAAGCCTACCATTGTTTTCTATTAGAATATCTATATATATTTTCCATTCATCCAAATTATCTAGCCTGAAACCAATTTCTTCCCATGCTAAATATTTTTGATGCCAAGTAGTAAATTTTGTCTAGATTGGAAGTTGTTTAAGATTAAAACAACATGTAATGTTTGAAACTAGAAAATACAATGAATATCAAAACATGCACAACTACAACAAAAAAATAGACATGCAATCTGAAAACTCCACAAGAACAACAAATTTAGAACATTGTTGAACAGAAATAATAGAGTCGAGTCATTTTATTGAATATCCAAAGAGAAGCTAAATACAAAATATAGTGGAATGTGTGCACCTAAGCTTGCTAAAGAAGCACACAAAACCCAAGTGAGAATGAAGAAAACTCCAAGTTGAAATGGCTCATTGGTTGTATGCTTTGCTCAGAAATTGACTGTTGCTGCTGCTGGAGGCAAATTGATATTTGAGACCTCAAATCTGCTCCAAAAATTCAAAAAAAATAGAGAGACTCCTCACACCCAACCAATAAAACCCACAGATATTTTGAGTTAATTCCAGTTGACCCAGAATGTTCAAAATAGCACGAAAATCTCAGTTGAGCCAATAATTTGCCTGTTATAAGAATGAGGATTTTAGGCCTGAATATTGTTCAAAAAATTCTAAAATTTTAACCACAAACTCCTCTCATAAAACCAAGAAAATCTCAAGTTGAATCCACTAGTCACTGAAACCCCAAAATTAATTTGTGGTCCTTCACAATCTACCAGTGAGCTATAGAAATCAAACTAACACAATAATGCACAATTTCCCCAAAGGTAAACTCCTCCAAATCCCAACAAAATTCCTTCCTCAAACTACTAGCTAAAATAAGTTCCAATACCAAACAAAACACTACTGCTCAACCCCTACGTAGAGAATAACCTATAAATCCTGACAAAACTCCAAAAAGAGAAATCACAACTCACAAATAATGTTGTTCTTTGTCTTGCAAATCCTCTACAAAATCACCGACATCAATAGGGAAATTCACCTGTAAAATGGTCGGAACTCCAACCCACAATAGTTGATTCCCCAATGAGAAACGTGAATTGCCTTGTCGCCCGAGGAGTGGAAAATTGAGCCAATACTTGCAATAAAGCTCTATGGGAATCTTGAATTGGACTCCCCAAATTACCTCACTAGGGAGACACTTGAAGTTCTTTGAAATGAGGATGGAATTTCCTTTTGGAAATTCCTTGTGCTAAACAACATTAGTTGACTTGGCTAAGCAACTCAAGCAAACTCTCCAATTCTGAAATGATATGCCAAATAGAATGATCAAAATGAGGCTTTAGTCTTCCTTTTATTGTTTCTTTCATTTACTCATACCATGGTTCGATTTCTCTCACACTATGCTTTGATACCATGGTTTGATTCTTCCCATGGTTTGATTTCCCTTTTTGGTAACCTCCACAACTTATCTTCACTTTATTTTTTCTTTTCTCCTAATTTTGGCCTTCTTTTCTCTCCAAAAATTATATTCATAACCCATTTAGCTAATTTTATTTGCCAAAAATATTTATTATTCACCAAAATTGAAAAATTGAGGCTTTCCATTAACAAATTTATTAATTGGGGACATGATAGTCCTCCCCACCAAAAATTGTTTGTCCTTAAGCAATGCTTGAACAAGTTCCCTCTCTGACTGTTTATCACCACTATAACGACTAATAATACCAAAGTCCTAAATGTGCCATTGAGTCATCCCCCATCTTAGCACTATCCTGAAATGAAGGAATCCCTCTATACCAGGATCACAAGCCATCATGATCAATGTGAAGCACATTGTGCTCCACTTAATGTCTAACTAGATACAAGTATTAGAAGCCCTTTGCATATTATCAATAAGTAGAGCATCATGATAATGTAGGACTGTTCAACTCCCCATGAAGCTTCCCTACTAAGTAGCCAACCTCATGCACTCTAAGAGTAAACTATTGAAGACACAACACAATCCCTATGGGGATGAAGTCTCCCCTACATGAACTTCCTCTAGTATCCTCTTGTTGACCTACCTACCATGCAGAGGAAGTCTCCCATGCTATCAATGAGTTGCTAAAGCCCCAAGGAAGATATGAGTGATCCCCCCCTATAGCAGCGAACTCGTCCCTAAAGGTCATTGAGTTGTAATGTACTATGATGTCAGGGTCCCATGCCCATCGCAGAAAGAAACCGTCATGTTGACCCTGCAACACTCTAGTCATGATTAACTACCTATTATGCTCGTACCATAACCTCCTCTCTTATAACTCTTGACCACAATATATGTGATGATTGAGGCTAAGCTCAACCTTCGAAGGTGACTCAACAACGCTCACACCTATCACTCCATGGCTGGCCCCAATCTTGAACAATCGCCTGCCTCACCATTTTATGAATACCTCGGTGATCCCCCATGTGTCAACCTGATAATGAACATGATAAACATAACAACATGACACCCATACCACTTATTGGAGTTTTATAACACAGCTCATGGTGATATTTACATCCATATACCAAAAGACATCCGCTCAAACAAGGAATAGAGAATGATACATAGACCGCATCTGATAAACCATCTCTCATATATCTTCTTCGGGACCAAAGTGCTTCCACTGCACTTTAACTTGCTCAATTTCTCAGTTTTGGATAATGAGCATCTTCCTTTGCAAAATACACTAAGGTTCTAGATGGAATTCTCCTTCTAGATCCACCTGCAATACAAACCAATCAATAACATTATCAACATCATTTACATATATTTTAATCAATGAAACATTGAAAACATCATGGACTTTCACTGTCGGTGGAAGTGCAAGTTTGTAGGCCACTGGTCCAATCCTCTCATGGATCTCAAAAGGCCCACAATATCAAGGTGCTAACTTTGCACATGAACCAATCCTCAAGGAGATCTTCTTGGGCTTGATGTGCAAGTACACATATTCCCAACCTGAAATTCATTAAACAACCTGTGTTGATTTGCATGACTCTTCTGTCTCTCCTATGCTGACTTTAGATTCTTCTTGATAAACTACATTTCATGTTCCATTTCTACCAACATGTTTGGTCCTATCAACACCTTATTCACTGGATCACTCCGACTGATGGGAGTATTACAACTATGTCCGTAAAGTGTCTCAAATAGACTTATCCTCGGAGACTCCTGATACCCATTGTTGTAAGAAACATCAATCAATGGAATATACACTTCCCACTTTTGTTGTTGATACATGACGTACATTCTCAACATGTCCTCGAGAATCTTGTTAACCTTCTTTGTTTGACCATCTATCTGTGAATGATAAGATGTATTGAAGGCCAACTTTGTACCCAAACCTGCAAACAATTCTTTCCAAAATATGGAAGTGAACTTAACATCCCTATCTGATACAATCTTCTTCGAAACACCATGCAACTTCACTATCTCCATGATGAAGACATGTGCTACATCACTAGTTGAATACATAGACTTCACTGGAATGAAGTGTGCTACCTTTGTCAACCTATCCACCAAAACCATGATAGAATCATGTTGTCTAGATTTCCTCAGCAAACCTATAATGAAATCCTTGGAAATGACCTCCCATTTCCACTCTGGAATCAGAATCATTTGTAGTAGTCCACCTAGGTGTTTACACTCCGCTTTTACCTTTTGAAAATCCAAGCCTCTAGCCACAAACTCTGCCACTTCCTTCTTTAGGTTTGGCCAATAATAGAACTTCTTCACCGATGTCAATATCTTATGATATCCTGGGTGACTTAAATATGATTTAGCATGAAATTCCCTCAAGATAAGCTTCTTGATCTCACTGTTGTCTGACACATCCTATCCTTAAATCTAATAAGACCATCTACTATGATACAATATTCCACATCTTGTTCACATGTATCCTATTATAACTTGTGCCTAAGCTCCCTATACCTATCATCCTGTTGTACCACTAATAAGATCTGAGCCTGTAGATCTGTCCCATAAGAACCCATATATGTTATATGATTTACTTGTACTCTTCTGCTAAGAGAATCTGCGACCATGTTTTCGTTTCCCTTAATATATTTGATCTCAAGATCAAACTCACTGACCATGGCCAACCGTCTAGCTTGTTTGGCATTAAAATTTAGTTGGTCAAATAAGTATCTCAATCAACTGTGATCACTCATCAAGATGAACCACCTGCCAAGAAGACAATGTCTCCACATTTTCAAAGCATGGATGATCATTGCCAACTCAAGATCATGCATCACATAATTATGCTTGTGCTCATTCAATTTCTTTGATTCATAACACACCATCTATCCCTCCTGCATCACGTAACAACCAAGTCCTCTCCTACAGGCATCGGTACACACCACAAACACTTTATACAGATATATAATCTTTAGAACTGGAGAATTTGTCAGCAACTGCTTCAATTGTTCAAAACTTGCTACACATTCTTCTATCCATTCAATCTTCTTACCTTTTCTTTGTAATGATGTAATATGATATGCAATGTGTGAGAAGTTCTTGATGAACCTCTTATAGTAACCTACTAACCCCATAAATGACCTTACCTCATCCACATTCCTAGGAGTTGCCCATTCCATGATAGATCTTATATTTTTCGGATCCATTGATATACCTTCCTTGTAAACAACATGTCCCAAGTAATGTACCTTTGTCTGAGATAAACTGCATTTTGTAAGCTTGGCATGTAATTGATGTTCTATTAGGAATGTCAACACTGCTTGTAACAACCTTAGTGAAAATTCCATATAATAAAAGTTAATAAAGGAAACATAAGACCACGTTAAGGGACATTTATTCCAAGCTTAACTTTGGGCAAAGATATCCTAGTGGGCATCACTGGATGTGTTTATGGCTAAAGGGAATTGACAAAGGCAAAGGCAAAGACAATAAAGAGGGAAAAATGATTTTTGGGCACATTTATTTATGAAAATAAAGGAAATTAGGAGAAAATGGAGGTGAAAGGTCACATGTTTCATGTGAGGAGTAAAAATAAGGAAAATAATGGAAATTGAAGAAAATAAAGGCCTCGTTGATAAAAAGGCTTATGAGGATCAATTGGCAGGTTTGGTCAGTGTAGGCTTGGTTAGTGTAAGTTTGGTTAGTGTAAGTTTGGTCAGTTCAGTTTTGGATCTCTCTCATTATTCTCTCTCTCTCTCTCTCTCTCTCTCTTG
>APFE031230133.1:0-28846 GCA_000404065.3 Pinus taeda
TGTTGGTTTATTATTTCAGTTTTAAGGTCTCAATAGAATGTGTTTTGGCAACCATAATATCAGTTAATTGAACTACTTCATTAACTTGATATTCATTATAAACAAGACATATTTAAATCTCAATATTTTAATTCTCTTGCTCTTAGTTGGGTTAGATCTATATCTGCCTGATTAAGATAGGATTTAGATTAGTTTCTTTTACTTGTATCATAGAATACGCTTGCATTTAGAGTAAATTATACATTCTGTTAAGTCCTCTCCTCAAAGAGGCAAAACTTTAGTTGTGGCTTGGCTGAGCCCAAATCAGCTTAAGGGTCATTCTCTTGCCTGATCAGCAAGAAGAAGTGATCTGATGTCCCTACCTATTGGTAGTTAAAGATACATTATAAACCAATAGCAATAGGGAGAAAGTAACTGGACCTAGATGAACAGTCGGAGCCACCACACCAAACGAAAAAGGTGCTGCTTTTAAGGTCCGGACCGGGTGGTTATCCCCCAATGTTGTTGCAGCGATTTTCGAGTCATCAACAATACCATAATATTCTCCACCTCTATGTCATCTCACGATCTTAATTTGCTTGCCGCATTTTTTCTCTACTTCAGCCTTAAAAATCTTAAAGGCATCTAATGCTTCACTCTTTTTATGAAGCATGTAGAGATACATATATTGTGAGTAATCATCTATAAAGGAGATGAAGTATCTCTAACCATGTGAGTCCGTGTATGGACTACATATATCAGTATGTATGATTTCTAATATGTCCGAACTCCTATTGGCACCTTTCTTTGGCTTGTTGGTTTGCTTTCCCTTTATGTAGTCCACACAAGTATCAAAATCAGTAAAATCGAGAGTATTAAGTACCCCTTCATTTACCAATCTTTTAATTATTTCTATGGAGATATGACCTAGTCTCCGGTGCCATAATTTAGAGGAATCTTCTTTAATAACACATCTTTTAGTGCCAGTGTGAACATGCATTGAATCATAAGTGACATTGTTTTGTAAATTAATGCAGTAAAGACCATTAGACAAGATACCATTCCCAACATAATCATATTTATAAAATAGACTCAAAGATTTTTCTGAAAAGTTTAAGGAATATCCAAAAAGTACAACCTTTGAAACTGAAATCAAGTTTCTAGAAAAGCTTGGAACATAAAAAGTCTTTTCTAATTCTAAAACAAAGCCACTACTTAAAGTTAAATAAAATGTTCATATAGCTTCCACATGTGAGCCCATCTTGTTTCCTGATAAGATGCTTTGCTCACTTCCCACTCGTTTCCTTAGGTTTTGCAAAACCCTGCAAGGAATTCAAAATGTGAATTGTTGATCCAGAATCAATCCACCATGTGTTAATATTAACATTAACCATATTAGATTCATAACAAACAAATGAAATCAAATTACCTTTGTTTGCAAGCCATTTCTTAAATTTGGTGCATTCCTTCTTCATGTGTCCCTTCTTCTTACAGAAGAAACACTTGGAATCCTTCTTGATACCGTCTTGGGGAGGTACTTTACCTTTCCCTTTCCGATTGGCTTGAGATTTTTCCTTTCCACGTGTTGTGAGCATTGCACTCTCTCCCAGTTCCATCACCAGTCTCTCTTCCTCTTGAACACACATGGTCATGAGTTCATTGATTGACCATTTGTCTTTATGTGTGTCGTATGAGATTTTAAAAGGTCCATATTGGTGCGGAAGGGTGTTCAAGATGTAGTGCACTAGGAAAGACTCTGATGTATCAACCTCGAGTTTCTTCAATTGAGCCATAGTGTCCCTCATCTCCATGATGTGCTCGCGCACACCTTTCACACTCGTGAGCCTTAGGGATAAGAACTTCATGATTAGAGTGCTTGCTAGTGCCTTGTCTGAAGTGACGAATTGATTGTCAATGGCCTTCAACAAGTCTCGGACCTTTTCATGCTGATCAACGGAACCACGAATACCAGCTGAGATTTTAGTCTTGATGAACATCATGCTTAGACGATTGGATCGCTCCCATCGTTCATAAAGCGTGATGTCCGCTCCAGTGCTGGTATTAGTGAGTGCCGGTGGTTCATGTTTCCTAATAGCATAATCTATGTCCATCCACCCCAAATGAAGGAGAATCCTCTCCTTCCAAACCTTATAGTTATCTCCCTTAAGTTCGGGAATGCCACGATGAATTTCAGAGAAATTTACACGTTGTACTACTGCATCAAAATTAAAAATCACATGCTTATGTTAAAATTTGAGGCTTAATAAAATTTCATGTTTTACCAATGTAAATCATGCTCAAAATTGAATCTAATGACATAAAATTGCGTGTGGACTAAATTTTCAATTCAAGGAGATTCAATTATTCATTGTTTTGAACTTTATGATAAAACTATTCATTCATAACTCGTGTGGGTAGGTTATGAAATTTTATCCTAATTAATTACATAAATATAATAAAAATTCCTGTGGGATAAAATTTATTATATTTAGTCTAATTAATTACAATTTAATGTCTAAATAATCTTTATGTGATCTAAGCAAACAAAATATATAATTTTATTTAATTAAAGATGCTCTCGCTATTCTTAATTAAATAAAATGATATAGATCACTAGACGTTATATAGACAAAAATTTAACCAATAAAAATAATGTTTACTGAAAAGAGTAAGTCAAATTGACATTTTAAATAAACTCCATATAACGTAAATGACTACCAAATGATTGTTTAATTTATAAACAAAACCCAAAGATTGACTGAAGCAGCATTGATCTACTTTGCACTTGCATAGCAAATGGAGTTCGAAGGCTAGCTAGCTTGACTTCGGGCTCCATCCTTCAGCTTATATATTATATAATATATATATATATATATATATATATATGTAATTACTTTCATCACAATCTTTTACTTTGCCAAAATGGTATGTATTCTTTAAATTTTCCAAATATAAATTCCTTTGGCAAAAAGCACTGAATTCTTAAGTGATAACAACATGTATATGTAATATATGAATAACCCACTTTTACCAAATGTATTAAATTACATAACCAACTTCATATATAACATATTCGTTATAAATCAAACCCTTATAAAATAATTCATATTCGTTATAAATATCCCATAAAAAAAAAAAAAAAAAAAATGGTTCAACGAATAATTAAAAGGTTATTTTTAATGCATATATATACCCAAATAACCATATGAATTATTTTATATGGGTAATATCCCATAAAAAAAAATGGAAACAAAGTTAGAGATTATAAGCCATTGTTTATATTCGTGTAGCAACTAGGCAAGTTATTGATGAAATAAGAGACGACCGAGCTCCAACCAAAATTATAAAATTATAAAATTTTAAAATAAAAATTTACTAAATATTTCAAAAGGAGCAGTCGAGTATCAAAAAGTTGTACAATTGTAATCTTGTTATTTGTGTTTTCTTTAACGCAGTGGAAAAAATCTATTTATGAGCCCTCCATAGCCATAATGATAAGCAAGCAATAATATAATCACCGAGCAGTAACAAACGATCATTCATTTGCGCAAGTAACGAAGCAAGTAACATTCAGCGAGTCACGAATTAAAAGTGAGCAAGAAACAAGTTTTCAAAGCCAACCACCCATGATTAGTTTGATAACGAATTGGGCAGGCTTGTGCCAGGTAAGCAAGGCGCTGGTGTGCGAGGCTGCACATGGCAGTGAGGTTCCCAGTATCGGTAATCCCCTGGGTCCCGAGATTGTGGGTTTCCGTTTCACGGAACTGCCCCAAGCAGGACCACCGGGTGAAAGCCAGGAGGGTAGAACATATGCCATGCCTATAAGCAGAACTAAAAGGAACCATGTATTACAAATTGATTCATAGGGTTTGAAAGCAAGTGCATTAGGAAATAAGATATGGTGGGCTGCTAAATGAAATGTTTCCATTGTTGACTTGCATTGAGAGTGTAATTAGTATCTCGGCAATTGTCCATAGTGTTTTCTTTATGCTATCTGTTTTTTCTTGATGCAAGGGATCAATCATTATGTACCATTGCCATTGAGATAGCTCTCAGTAGACTAGAAAATTCATTCATCTGTTATTCATTAAATTATGCCTGTCTGTTATATGTTCTTGTGTTAACGTAATTGATGTAGTCTGTCTGATTAATGACTCTGTCTGATTAATGACTCTGACATTAGTTAGACAGTAAATTGAGTTTGGTTAGTTTGTTATAATCATTTAATCCCATTAAGCATGAATCTTTTGCCATATGTTAGTGTTATAAATGGTATGGGGTATTTTATTTGTAATGTTGCCTTCAAGAATTGCTCGTTTTCATCCTTCACTGAAGCTAATCTCACATGCTGTATAGTAGCTTTGTTGTTGAAGACATCCAATTGTCATGTTCCAAATAAGGAGGGGCAGGAAGAAAAATGCATGATATCATAGAAATAATTTAATATTTCATTTTATTGGTTTCTTGCATGTCATGGAAAGCATCATCCATGTGGATCTACAAGGCATAGGTTATGTGGACCTGTAAGGTACTAAGGGTCATACTATAGAGATCCACAGCAGGTAGAGGCGCAACAAGACTCAAGCCAAAATAAGAATGAACAAACAACCTTCAATATATAATGACTTATATATGTTAAGTTTTATAATTAATGGAGAGGAGCACATATTTATCTCTCTGTATTTTTCACAGATGTCAAATTGAAATAATTGACATGACGGAGTACTTAAAAGTTAATACATACATTAATATGTATTTTAGGCTTGTTTATGTATCATTGGGCTGAATTTTGTGCTTTGTTAGTTTATATGGTGCAAGCTCCTTGAGGCTTTTCGGCTTAGAAAATTTATTATGTGTGGGTTCATGGGAGCTGTGTTATGTGGGGCATTGTCTTTATAAGTATGGCATAAAATGGCGGTTCCTAAAACGCCATTTGAATTATGGAAAGGTTGGAAACCGAGTTTGCGACATATGCGCGTTTGGGGATGCCCGTCTGAAGTGAGAATTTACAATCCACAAGAGAAAAAGCTGGACCGAAGGACCATTAGTGGGTATTTCATTGAATATGCTGAAAGGTCTAAAGGTTACAGATTTTATTGTCCATCTCACAGCACTAGTATTGTGGAATCAAGAAATGCAAAGTTTCTTGAAAATGACTTGATCAGTGGGAGCGATCAAACCAGAAACATAGTTTCTGAGAAGGATCATTCAGAATCTCAACCTTCCACTTCAAGTGATAGATTGATTATTGTTCATAGCACCCCTCAAGTACAAACTGGTGTTGAACAACCAATTGTTGAAGTTCCACAAGTTGCTGACGATATTCCAGTAGATCAAGGAGTTCAAGAGTTGCCAAGAACTATTGAACAACAAGTTGAACCACATACTTCTTAGGAAGATGATGGTACAACATTAAGAAGATCTACTAGATCAAAGAGATCGGCAATTCCTAATGATTATTTTGTGTATCTACAAGAATATGACTGCAACATTGGAGCCGAAAATGATCCCGAGTCATTTTCACAAGCCATGAGTTGCAAAGAATCAGAACTATGGTACAATGCCATGAAGGAAGAAATGAATTCCATAAAGAGTAATGAAGTCTGGGATCTTGTTAAGTTGCCTAATGGTGCAAAAGCCATTGGATGTAAATGAGTCTTTAAGACAAAGAAAGACTCATTGGGCAACATTGAGAGATACAAGGCAAGACTTGTTGCTAAGGGATTCACTCAGAAAGAAGGAATCGACTACATGGAGACTTTTCCTCCTGTATCTAAGAAAGATTCCTTGCGCATTATTATGGCATTAGTAGCCCATTTTGACTTTGAGTTGCAACAAATGGATGTGAAAATGACCTTTCTCGATGGAGATCTAGAGGAGGAGGTTTACATGAAACAACTTGAAGGATTCCCCTCTAGTGATGGTGAGAAATTGGTTTGCAAGCTCAAGAAGTCATTATATGGTTTAAAACAAGCATCCCGCCAATGGTATTTGAAATTCCATAATGTAATTTCTTCTTTCAGTTTTGTAGAAAACATTATGGATCAATGTATATACCTGAAAGTTAGTGGGAGTAAAATTTGTTTTCTTGTTTTATATGTGGATGACATTTTGCTAGCAACCAATGATAAGGGTTTGCTACATGAGGTGAAATAATTCCTCTCTAAAAATTTTGATATGAAGGATATGGGTGAGGCATCTTATGTCATTGGCATTAAGATCCGTAGAGACAGATTTCGAGGCATCTTGGGTCTGTCACAAGAAACCTATATTAATAAAATTTTAGAGAGATTTCGGATGAAGGATTGTTCACCAAGTGTAGCTCCCATTGTGAAGGGTGATAGGTTCAATTTGAACCAATGCTCGAAGAACGAATTTGAAAGGGAACAAATGAAGAACATTCCATATGCTTCTGCTGTCGGAATTCTAATGTATGCTCAAGTCTGCACAAGACCTGCCATTACATTTGTTGTGGGAATGTTGGGACGATATTAGAGTGATCCAGGTTTAGACCACTGGAGAGCTGCAAAGAAAGTAATGAGGTGCCTTCAAGGAACCAAAAACTACATGCTTATGTATAGACGGATGGACAATTTGGAAGTAATTGGCTACTCAGATTCTAACTTTGCTGGATGTGTTGATTCACACAAATCAACATCAGGATACATTTTTTGGATGGCCGGTGGAGCTGTATCATGGAGGAGTGCCAAGCAGACCTTGATTGCCACTTCCACTATGGAAGCCAAGTTCGTCTCCTGTTTTGAGGCTACTTTACATGGTGTATGGCTTAAGAGTTTCATTTATGGGCTTAGAATTATGGATTCTATCTCTAAGGCATTGAGAATATATTGCAACAATTCAACTACTGTTTTTATGGCTAAAAACAACAAAAGTGGGAGTCAAAATAAACACATCGACATTAAGTATTTAGCTATAAGGGAACGTGTTAAAGAAAAGAAAGTGGTCATTGAGCACGTCAGCACTGAATTGATGATCATTGATCCTTTGACTAAGGGCATGCCACCATTTAAATTCAAGGATCATGTAACGAATATGGGACTTGGTTCCATTATGTAGTTTCTCATTGTATGGACAATGTTATTTTAATGAAATTCTTAATTATTGTGATGTTTTTTCTCATATTTATGTGCACCTTAAGTTGATTTGAGAAAATTCATTTAAGAAGGACCAAGAATAAACATAAGTTTTATTCATTAAGAAATTGTTGCCACATAAATTATAATAAGAATAAATACATAGTAATACATGGAAGATAATACTCGTCATTAGAGGACTTATTGCCATGATTCATGTATCTAATACAGATTATCAATGGTTTTTAAGTTGAGACATTAATTTTGGAAGTATGGAACAAGTGGGAGAATGTTAAGCTCCATTAAGTTTTCCAACTGTAACCTACAGTTATGGAACTAAACTGCACTCTTTCCTTAATTTTTGGAAACTAACTGCAGTAATTCCGTTAAATTAAGGAAATCAACTGCAGTTAATTAATTTTCCGGTTGGATCTTCTGAAGTGGTCCATTACTCCATCTGGAGTTCTCTACCTTGATCTGTAGAACACCTGACACATAGCCATTAGAAGCTTGATCGAAGCTTGTCTATAAATTCATCTCTTTGGTCCCCAAGCTAGCATCTCAATCCCCTTCAGTTGTTTACACCATCTAGCTAAGAGAGCATAGCTTGGAAGTGCCTTCAGACTTTCTGTGATTTTCCTTTTTGCTTGGATTGAAGCTGGAGTGCCGTTTCAGAGAAGAAGCAACTGGACTGTTGTTTGCAACAAGAGCGTTATCAATGGCAAGAGGTAATCCTGGACATCTAAAGTTTCATTTTTTAGATTCTTTAAAGTATTCAGAATCGCTGTTGTAGATTTCTTACATGGGTAGATTTGTTAGTGAGTGGATTGATAATAATATTAGTAAGAAGTCTACTATATAACAATGTTGTTAATGGCTTTGATTTAATATGACATTTACATGTGGTTTGAGGTAAGTCAGTGGGTGTGTTTGATTTGTTCATTGTTTTTTTATATGTTTTTTTATTCATAATTATCTTGGTTTATCAGCGTGCTTAAATAAGCTATTTCATATTCTACAAGAAGGCATTTCATTTTCTACAAGTGGTATGAGCATGTCAAATTGTTTGGAATTTCGCCAAAGTTAATCATGTCTAATTGTAACCAAGAAACATTATGATTATTGGTGCATTAAGATGCTTACCTTTTCTATTGGAACATATTTGTGGGATATTTTTGAATGGCTTTATGAGGATCCAAACTGATTGGAATGGAGAAAGGAAGAAGAATGTTCAAGCTTTGTTCCACATTCACGTAGCTCATGATAAGACCTCATTTCCAAGAATATCATGAGAAACAACTCCCACATATGCTGGCACACTGTAGAATAAGCTTACCAAGGCAATGATCAAGTTAAGGTGGTCAAGCTTCACACATTGAAGTGAGAGTTCTATAATTTTACTATCCAAGAAGATGAAAGTATTAGTGACTATTGTGTGAGAGTGAAAGGGGTCCTCAATAAAATGGCTATACTGCGAGGAACTGTAAGTAATGATGTTTTAATTAAAAAGGTATTGACATGTTTAACATCTAAATGGAATCATGTAGCCATAATCATATAATAAAGTAAGAATTTGACGAAACTAAAGTTTTATCAATAGGTTTGATCTGTCATGCCTCATGAAGAAAGATTGAAGGACACTCTTGAAGTTGTAGATAAAACGTTTTCCTCCAAATGACAAATTACTAACAATGAAGATGCAAGCAACAATAGTGCCAAAAGAAATCAAGGCCAAGGTATATGGCAAAACCAAAATCCTTCAAGAGGTAGAGCAAGAGGTGGATCAATAGGAAGAGGTAATTTGAGAGGAAGAGGTAGTGGTAGATTTGATAAGAAAAATTTTCAATTTTACTTGACCACTTTGAAAGAGAATGCAGATTGAAAGAATTTAAAAATTCTAACTATGCTCAAGAAAGTAGTGAGTATCCTTGACATCACTTATTTTTATCTTATGCCAAATGTGAAAATACTAGTAAAGATGTTTGGTACATATATTTTCCATTCTCTAACCATATGACATTGAATGAAAGGTTGTTTTCAACAAAAGATGGAAGTTTCAAATCCAAGATCGAGCTTGGTGATGATAAACCATTGGAGGTTGCTTCCAAAGGAGCTATGGAGGCCCAAACAAAAAAGGTATAACGAGTATTCATTACATTTATTATACTTCACAATTGAAGCATAATGTTGAGCATTGGGAAGCTATGTGAGAAAAATTATAAAGTAGTGTTTGTAAATAAGACATGTACTATCTATGATAAGAATAAGGGAAATAGGGTGATCGTTGTATGTTTCCCTTGAGGTTTGATGAACATAAAAGCAATCTTGCAAATATTTCCTATGAGTATTCCAGTTAGTTATGGCATCTCACGTATGGGCATTTAAATTTTCACACTTTGAAGTTTCTAACCTCCCATGCATTAGTTTATGGTTCGCCCAAGGTAGAGGAGCATAAGGAGGTTTGTGAAGGATGTGATAAATGCAAGCATGCAAGGGAAAAGTTTCCAAAGAGCACTTACATGGAGGGCTCATCACCCACTTCATCTCATTCATTCACACATATGTGGTCCAACGCAGACTAAGAGTTTGGGTAAGTGATCATATTTCATCACTTTTATTTATGATCACTCTTATACAGGAATAATGTCCACACGAATGCTACTATTCCCACTAAGATGTGTGGCTATCTTAGAAACAAAAAATAAAAGTCTATTGTTGATTCCTTTTATGAAAATAGATGAGAGGAGAACTAAGAGCACCAACCTGAGTCTTGCGCTCGATTCCTGCTCCTTCTTGATAGAGTTTTGTTGCTTTCTCTTTGTTTGTTCAGCTTCAAAAGGGACCTGTAGAATCACAACAACATACTACTATGCAAGAAACAAGGATCTAAATTCACAAATAATGTAGGATGAGATGTACATTAACCATATACAAGCACATATAAACAAATGCACCAGGATGTGGAAGGAAACAAGAATAGCTTTATTCATATAAAAGTAGCAAGAGGATTACAACCATGAGCAGTTTTGACCTAGCATCATCCTCGAGCTAAGAAGCCCTTCTTTCACCTCAAGCAAAGCAAAATCACCCAACACTGTGAATGTACACAAGAATACTGACAGAACTTCTCTATAGATTACAAAATTCCAACCTTTGGATCTGTGTGACGAGGGATCCATATATAGATGATTACACACAAGTGAGTCATCTTTTGGGATCTTGATTAGTGTCTTCTCTCTAATAGTTCCTGCTTCCACTTGGAGAATGAAGATCTCTTACTCATTCCTCGTCGAAAATGGAGTGGCAAGTGTTGGAGGGGAAGCTTCATACAAAGGGTATGGAAAGTATTTGTCAACTCTGACACATCTTGATCCCTTCCTTACTTAGTGTGGTCCACTTTATGTATTTATCTTTAGAGCTCCCAACAAGGTAATATTGTTCCTTAATGGAATCTCAGAAAGATTTCCAAATGGGTGGAACTGAAAAAAGTAGGGATTCACTCTCGTCCTTTTCTTCACTGTAGGTTTCCTATGGGTCCTTGATGTGTGGGGCGACTTTGAGAAGTGCAAATGTAATATTTTCTCGATTAGAAAATTCATGAACTGACAAATATCTTTCCAATAGATTTAACAATTTATCTACGACATTTGCATCTATGGTGCCTTCGAATATGGGAATATCAAAGTTAACTTGTACCTTAAAAGGAGTGGAGCCTCTAGAGTGGTTGCTGGATGAAGATGCATCGTCTGTGGGTAGTCGTGAAAGGATCTGGAAAAACTTATCCAACATTACATCCCTATGTTGGTCAAGGGCTTCTTGGAGAAATATTTTGAAAGGATCTCGTGCCCCCCCATCTTTCTTTTCTTCTGCCATGGGGGCTCATCGGGTTTTGCGAGGTTGATCCTACAATGGTTCAACCAAAACGACCCCTAACTCCTTATACCCTCACCTTGTTTAATACATGCAAAGAAAAACAGAGAAAGAGGAGACCACTCTAATACCATTGATCCAAACATAAATAGGAATGCAACAACTTATATATATACTCATAAACACAAAGATGTAGCAAACAAACACTTCATTTCATTAATAGAAAAATAATTAACTATGCTTACAAACAGAATGGAAACAAGACAGCTCGGGCGATGGTAGCTTATTTCGAAGAAGATATGTGGCAGCTACATGCCTCTAAACTATTACAATGAGGCTCAAAGGAATTATTATTATTGAACAATAAGAGAAAACCCTAAGAAAACAAAACCCTAACCTGAGGAGATGTAACACCAAGATTTTATAGGCCTCGTTGGGGTTAGTTGAGCAGGAAACTTCTCGGGGTTGTAACTTGGTCATATTATCTTTGTTTGATGCGTATGATACCTCGCTGGAAAGATCTCTCCGAGGACTACAACTAGCAATGAGATTTCCTATGTAATTGCCAAAGGAATTTTTCCAAAAATAACTTCGTTTAGGGCTTCAAAACGGCTCTGGAATTTTAGGAGCCAAAAAACGCCAAAAATAGTACATTATGCTACAATTAAGGAAATTGAAAAACTAAAAGAAATAATGGTTAGGGTCCAAGTGGAATAGGTGGGTGGCCACCAATATCCACCTCGATCATTCAGTGAGGGAGTTGGAGCTTCCTGCCAGTAGTAGATGGTAATCATATCAGGGGGTTGGAGCTCCCTTCTAGTAGTAGCTGGAGATCGAGAGAAGGTTGTGGCCTTTTGCAAGTTGGTGTCTGTGTGGTGGTACACATTTAAGTTAGTACAAGAACCATGGGGGTTGGATATCCCTTCCAATATGCGACAAAGAATGAGGGAAGGTTGTGGCCTTCTATAGGTGGGTGCCTGAGCACTGGTATGAGTTTGCACGAGTACAAGATTGTAAAAACATTTTTCTTTATATTAAAAAGAAGATAGAAATGATGGCAATAGGTGGTTTTTTCCCACATTGTGTTTCCACCTTAAATATTAGTGTTCATGTTTGTTGCTTATGTGTGATGGTTTATTTTCTTCTTACGGCACATGCTTACTATCTATCTAATGTTTAATAAAGTACTAATGCACTCGTTGAAGACCAACATATGATGAATTAACTGAATCATAAGTTTACTGGATGTGCGCTAGTTGCCTTAAGAATAGTCACGAACACATGCAGGTTCCATTCAGTAAAGCCGTGTATAGAAATATAAATATGAAATGAAAAAATTATTGATTTGAAAATACTCATTCACTCCCCCTCTTAGTATTTTTCCCAACAATTAGGCTTGCAAGAGCACTATTGGCATGAAGAGCCTTAGAATTATGAGAATTTCCCTCCCCATGAGCCACAATGGAAATAAAACCATTAATTACTTTTGGATCTTTCCATCCATGATATTTCTTCTTATATTTAGGGTGTGAAGACAAGCCTTGTGAATATGGGAATTTTTTTTAAAGGTGTAAGGGCTACTAGAAATATATATAAGAAAAGCTATATTTTCATAATATACTTGTTGGGAATAAACCATGTTTCTCCATTTCAGGAGGATTTTATTCAACAATTCTTTACTGAGGTCCACATAAATGTGAATAAATGCATGAATTCCTTTTTAAATCCTTTCTAAGTCAATTTTGACTAAGCAACGTAACAAATTTCCCAAATCTTCTAAGATAGTTCGATATGTCACATGGATGCCTATAATGTAGATACTACACGAGTAATTCTCTAAGATTTTCTGGCCCTCTCTTCCGTGCATCTCAAATATTTGTAGATGCAATTGATTCTAATAAAAGGTTTTAGTAGAGATTCTTAAAATTATAGCAACTCTTCAGATATGGCCTAACTGCCAAATACTCTTCATTCCATGAAATCACGATTATAGGTTAGGCTTTTATATCTCATATTCCTTTTCAAACTCATATGCCCACACTCTGTGGAATGGATCCTTTTCATTAATGCATGTAGATTTCAACACCATATGCCCATAGTGAGCAATACTTATACAACAAACCCATAACATCTCATAACTTATGATGCTCTATATGCATCTATAGTTCTTATTTCATTGAAATATTCCCAAAAAACAATTGGTTTCTTACATATACGCTATTTTTGCGAAAAAAAACTCCTAGGAACACATTCCAATACAATTCATAAGGTTGGAGTTCTTAGGTCAATTCACTTTTCTTCTCTATACCTATGCTTTCCTTGATTTTCATGGATACCCAACTAACATGGAGCCCCGACTCCAAATCATTTTCCACCGAAGACTAAATCTATATGAAAACTTCACCATGTTTCTGGGCATGAAATTCTAAGACCTTTCCACATCATATTGCATATATCATGCTTGCATCACCTTTAGGTCATCCATTCCTATGTGATGCCATGTGTCATCCATATTTGGCCCACTCGGCCACCTCAAAATGTTGGAAAATCATGTCACATGTCTTCTTCCCATGCCATCACATCACCTTATGATATCATCATCACACACCCTATCTTCCACCTATAGCTTGTGCCCACATAGGAAAAGGGTAGGGGGTCGAAGCATTGAACCGTTTTCAAAATTGTTGGGAGGGGGTCCCCTGGGGTAAAGTTTGGTAATAAGTTTTTATATCCTTCTAAAGTCTGTGCGTTTTGAGGGAGCACAGCGCGAAGGTCATAGAAGTCAAAAGGGGCTTTGATCGCTATGAATCTAAGATAGGAAAAAGACTTTCCTATGTGCGCAAGTAAGCTAAGACAGGAAAGTATTTTTCCTATACATAGGTGAACATGAAGGCTCCTTCTACTGTGTGTGTGGAGACATTCATATGTCTGCAGGCTGAGTGCGCGAGCCCTTGTCGTTTAGTGAGAAGGGAAGAGGAGTCTGTAACTGAATGTTATATCAATAAAATATTGTTTGAAACTCTACTTGTGCATCTACATGGTTTTATTTACTTCATCAAGTTTATATATTTTCCCTCTATTATTCTGAATTTACAACAAGTAATGCTTAATTGATATGTGAAAGTAGTAGATCTCTTATTTTACTTACTGTTATGAATTTCTAAAGCATTTTGTGAAGGGTTAGATTATGTTTCTGTGAGTTACTGTAATTACTTATATTTTAAGGGCTAAGGTTGGCGAAGGGTGAAGGAAGTGCTAGAAGTTGCAAGAACCCATCACACTGACCTTTGGATGTAGAAACTTGGTTTTGTCATCCCCCAATATTGCTTTGGGTGAGACTGCAGCTTGTGCTACATGGGTTGTTTCCAAAAGGGCCAATAATTAGGGTTTTTTTGGTTGGCACAACTAACTCTAAACCTCCATCGGGACCCCATCAAGCCAAAAAATGGTTCCATTCTCGGGATCAGGATCTATCTAAGGAATGTGGGATGCTGAATAAATGGTCCCCAAGTGAAAAATAGATTGAGAAGTTGATAGATCATAAGCTACACGAATTCACGGCTCAGGAAAAGACGAGGCTACATCTGTCTAAGGAAGATTTGCTGAATAGATATCTATATACTAACGAGATCAAATTTTTCTTTTGTTCCTTTCTGTGAAAAATTATTACACAAGTTGTTTTCTAAATTAGAAAATAGTCAAGGAACATGGAAGCTTGACAACCCTATTATGTGGCCCCTAGAACAGGTGAAGCACTTAGAAGCTTCAGAAAACAAAATCATGTGAGCTGTCAATTGTTGGATTGATAATATTTTGGGATGATTCATTACAGATTTTGAGATCGATACATCCATTAGTTATAGTGAAACAATGCACTGGTTTTTCAAGGGGACAAGAGGTAAGTATTCAAATCCCTAAAAACTTGGATTAAAATTCTATTGTGCAAAAAAAGGGTTATGCCACTAAATTAATGTTTAGAAGAGATCTGACGGGAGCTACGTGAAGTGGGAAAACATTCTAAGGAGACCTAGATTTAGGCAATGTATACAGTGCTTTCTTAGGGGTGTCTCATACTGAATAATAAAGCAGTGTTCTGAGGAAACTGCTAGGTGCGTTGCACGCAATAAGACATAGTCTCATAGGGATACTAAATCAATCCACTCCACCTCCACCATGACGTCTGGCTCACACACCTACACCTACACCTCCACCTCCACCTCCAACTCCATCATTCACCATGGTGAACATGATGAAGATTCCTATGTTTAAAGGTCTGCGAACTAAAGACCCTCAACAATTTTGGTTCATAGTAGATGTTGTATGGAAGGCACAATAGATTACTGATGATGACATGAAGAAAGCACACTTAGTTATGGTGCTACATGATAGAGCGTTGAGCTGGTATATCAAGTTTTGTTCGGGTAAACCTAATGTGACTATACTAGAAATGGAACAAGTGTTGAAGAATGAATTTAAGAAGCCTAAACCACAAGCCCAGTCATTGACAGAGTTTAAAGAGATTGAGTAGAGGGTAAATTCGTCCATGCGGGACTTTGATCAAAGACTAAAGTATTTGATTTAGTGTGTTAATATGAAAATCACACATGATCGACACATATAATGGTACATTGCTTCACTATTGCCACATCTGAGATTTTCGTTGTCTCAAAAGAAAATATCAATGAAAGTTGAAGCCTTGGAGATTTCCATGAGGTTGGAAGCTTCCCTTGTGAAGGATATGAATCTGGGGGTACAACAGATTCAATCACAGTTGGCCAGTTTATATATGGAGTTACAGAGCCTTGAGAAGGGAAAAGAAGTCCAGCCGAAGGTACCTGTAGAAGTCTGGTGCTTGAAATGAAAGGTCCATGTGCATGATAAGGACCATTGCCAGGTCTATCAGAATTTTCTTAGAGGGGGGAGCCCTATCCCCCCTGAAGCCATAGAACAACATTGGGTTGAGTGCAAGAGTAGAATTATGGTGCGGTATTTGTAAAATCTCTGGGAAACATGTGACTCATAACTGCTATCTCTTGTAAAATTTTGTGCCAACTCCACAACAATTATTTTTCACTTTCTGCAAATCGATAGGTCATGATGAGTGCAACTCTAGAAGTTATGAATTGATGATGGAGTAGACCCCTACATATAGGATGCGAGTAACTTTAATATCATAGCAAAACTATAGCGCACGGAAGGTTTCAAGGGCAGGGAAGAGGCCATGGAGGAGGAGGTGGAAGGGGTCAAGGCCAAATTATTTGTTACAACTTTGTGGAAGCAGGTCATTTTGCGCATGATTGCCAGAATCTGACACACCCTTCCTATTAGTATTGTAGGTACTTTGACCATGTCATCGAAGATTCGCTGATACTTCTAGTGAAGATGCAATAAAAGAATATGTGGACCCAACAACGTGCATAGAACATCCAAATGATGAGGCCATATCCTTGCGATGATGAGCCTAATATTAATATTCTTACAAGAAGCAGTTTTGCTACTAGAGAAGACAAGGGGAAGTAGCGATAAGTGTAGGAATTTACAGGGTAAGTTCCTTAGACAGAACACCAGAAGGACACCGCTCACAAACAGATCACAGATCAATACACCAGTATTTTGACGTGGTTAAAACCCTCAGAGAGGGAAACCGTCCACGGCCTGCGCCAACGTGGCTACTACAGGCAATTTATTAATAAAAGAATGAAAATCTACATAAGCTTCTCTCATGCACGGTTAACCTACAAATGACCCTCCATGCGCTTTAAATAGAATTCATGGACCAATCGGGTGTCAAGCCACGGATCAAGTGTCGGTAATACCAAGGAGAGAATGAACCGTCGGATCACTACATATCGTGACCGTCGGATTGTAAGTTACAAAATGTACAACGGTAAAGAAACACACTTTACCTAACTCTATACCTAACTCTATACTAGACCAAGTTGAACTTAACTATTTCCTATGTGTCGGAATATCCTAACAATCTGGAGGTCTGCTTACAGCCAGAGCAGGTAAAAAATTCTTGTTTTAAAATTCTGATTAAACCCCCTCAGGGAAAAGCTCGTTTAGTATGGGTTCATGCAGGAAGCACCTCCTTGCAGCTGAAATAACAGATTTGGGCTGAAATGGGATACCCAGTTCAGATCCAACATCTGGTCAGTGGCAGGCGATCTCTCCAGGATCTTAGATCGATGGATAGCTATGAGATTGGACTAGGATCAATCATTACCTTAAACTTCAGATTGAGAGGAGGGGCTCTGCCTAAGGGACAGCCAAGCTCCTTAGGGGGGGATAAGGGAACAAAATCTGCATCCCAGCACCAACCCAAAGGAGGTTTATCCTACAAAAACATTCTTCAGGGCAGCAGAGACATAGGGTCTTCCTCAGATCAAGGCGGACACATACCCAGGCCATACATAGTAGATCAGTCAGAGCAAACCCTAGCCTTAAATTTAGATTCTTCAGGGCTTGACGATTTCATAAAATCCTACGAAACGCAAGCTCTAATATGCCGCTTCAACAGCTTTTGGCCTAAACCTTTGGATCTTTTCCATTGGATTTTCACCAACTGGAACATGGAATGTGATATTCATCTATGTTCAAAGGGGTTTTTCATAGTGAAATTTAAATCCAAGGAAGTCAGAGACACAGTCATCAGTACAGGGCCATGGTTTTGGGGAACATCGGGGCTATTTATGACCCCATGGTTTCCAGATTTTGACCCAAACAAAATGACTGTAACCAAAATGCCGGTCTAGGTCAGACTATACAATCTCCCTCTGCACTTTTGGAATGAACAAGTCTTGGAAGGCATTGGGAACAGCTTAGGGAAATATATCAAAACGGACCTGGAAAGGATTGATGAAAGGATCTACACTTTCGCACGTATTTGTGTGGAAGTAGATTTAAGTAAAGGGCTGCCGGATAAGGCTGATCTACAAACAACAAAACTGGTTGCAAGTACTAGATTATGAAAACACCGCTTTCAGACGCAGGCTCTGTAGGCAGACATGACACCTGAAAAGTTCATGTCCAGAAGACAAGAAAGTAAACAGTAAAAAGAAGCAGAAAGGGAAGCAGAAGAAAGGATGAAAATTCTCACCCCCAGACTCAGAGGAAGAAGAATCAGAAGCAGAGGTGGAAGAGGCCCCTGCAGAGAAGACTGAGGTATCTCAAGAAATGGAGAATCAAAAGGGAACCACACCGAACAACAAGACAGAGATGACAAGAGTGGATCCAAGCATGGGAGGCATCAAACGGAAGCACCACTCTGATACTTCAGACTCAGACAAATAAACTGGCCCTCAGAATGCAGAAACATAGATATTCATTGCTTCGATCGAGCCCACTCAAGGAGAGTGGTGTAAGGTCGAAAAGAAAAAGGGGAGAAAAACTTGAAGTGTGACTCTCAGCCGGAATTCATTTTTTTCCCCTTTCTTCCTCTCTCCTCTCTTCTCTTTCTCTTTGTGCACGTTAGTCTCCTAACGATGCGGTGGGTGCATATGCACTTGAGCCCTGGTGGCAGCTTACAGAATGTTTCAGAGTTTGTGCTAGTGTAACTTTTCATTATCTTTTTAAAAAAAAGTTGTTGTTTTTTCCTTTGGAAAAAAAAAGGAGCTATGGAGAAAAAATCAAGCAAGCTTCCTCCATCAAATTCAATTGTTCAAATTGCTTCAAATCTTCCAGGTAACCCTCTTATCATACTTGTTATATTTTTTTATGCTTTTTAGATGTTTTTTCATAAATTTGACCATAAAAAATTGTTTTTTAAATTTTTACTTTGCATACACATGGGTTGGATACAGGTAACCTGCGTATATGAAGGCCCTATACATGACTGTGTAAAAAACAAACCCACATGTGCGCGAGTTTAAAATTTTAAAAATGGTTTTAATGATATGAAATATGTTTTTTGTAGGATGACAATTACCTGGCGTGAAAGAGAGGACAATGCCATTGATAACCAAGTGATGGAGGATCAAAATGCATTATATGCTTTGATAGGATGGGGTTTGTTAAAATTCTTCAAAATGCCAAACATGATGGTGAATATTCGATTGCTTGAGCTGCTAATTCACTACTGGAGTGCAAAAGAAGATGCATTCGTGATTGATCAGATGCCCCGAAGGATCGAGATAGAAGACATTTATTTCATTACAGGTATTTCCTGAAGGGGAGAGAGAGTGCACTCAACTGGCAGGACGAGACGTAGCCTCAGTGTAGAATACTACATTCGTATATACTATCCTAGCATCCCTGAAAAGGTTGGAAGTCATATTCCAATCAAGTATGTAGAGAGTTTATCATTGAGAATCCTACTATTTACCATAGCCAAGGTAAATGGTTCTACTACTCTACATCAGGCTTCACGTGTTTCCATAAGCCTTGCAATGGATCGCCTCACTACAGTCTTTGATTGGTGTACACCTCCGCTAACCAACATGAAGAAACAAATCCCTTCCATTCAAAAGGGTCAGACGAAGAATTTCGGATACAGAACTATCTTATGTTCCTTCTTTCTCAAGAGAGTACCTGGGCTTCGTCCCAATGTATTATCTACCATCAGTAGCCTGAGAGATCCACGAATGGGTAGGTGGGTTGAATTGATGAAATGACTAGGGGGTGGTGAGGTCCCTAGGACAACTTTTGATGACAACTTTTTCCTTTGGTGGGAACAATAGTTCATTGCAGTCGAAGACTACCCTTACGTTGGAATGGATTTCCAAGGAGATCCGGATCTAGCATTGCCACTAGATGCAACATGGGGTGCCATAGGTATAAATGATTTTTTTAATTTTTGAATTTTAAGATTGTTTTCGGATTTTCAATATAAATGAATTAAAAATATTTTCGATGAGACAAGACACTTACAAAATTATTGATCATGTTTCAGATGTGGGACCAGTGAGACCTGATGGACTTCCTTGACATAGGTGTCGTGGAAGAGATGTTGAAGGGGCTACAACTCAAACTGAGAGAGTCCTCCATGTAGTCTACAGAAACTTTGTGAGATTGACTCACCAGGTACCCATGGTGACCATAGAGGACATACCAGAGGAGATTAAGTGGCATGTGGTGGGAGTCTCACAGGACTGGGTGCAACTATTTCAGCAGGTGGCCAATGCCGTCGTTTTCTTTCTAGATTCTCACCTTGAGCAAGATCGTTAGATAGATGATAAGATCTCTTTGTGATTAGACATGATGATGGTCATAAGCCGAAATTTTGTAGGGCATTTTGTCCCGATTTTGTATATTATATTGGACACAAAAAACTCTATCTATATACAGACAATTTTATGATGATCATATATACAGGTGATACTTAGATTATTTTTTATGTTTTAATATGATCAATGATTTATATGCCAATCCAATGCTTGATTAACAATAGAATCTGCTAAGGAATTTTATGATCATGGAATGTGAATAAATGTGATGTAAACAAATCATCTTTGCAATAAATGCACTCTCAAAAATTGGCAATACAAATAAGGATCTCGCATCCAATAGATGTTATTCAATTGAGATACCACCAATTGTGAATCCAAATAAATTACTAACGAATCAATATCAAGAGATATTGCTTCAGATAGTAAATTAATAACAACAATATATTTTGCAATATTATTTGATATAGGACCGATACATACTCCTCTCGAAACCATCAACTGGCCAGATGGATAATAAATCACCCAAGCCGTGGAAGCAAGGTTCCAGGTGTGTCTATTGGCACCATCGACAAACCCTAAATATATCAAATCGTCCATCAATACCTGCCAAAGAAAATAAAAAATATCAACATCATTAAAACTGATAGATAGATATGTACACTCATACAATATATACAAACAAGTAAATGCTCGATTGAAGCCTAAGCAAAATACTTCTTAATGTAGAGCCCATTTCTGGGCTCTGGCAGCTTGTTTCCTTCAAAATCAATCAATTCATAGGCTCCCTTTTTCAAAACTCGCTTGACAATGAAGGGACCTTACCACATAGACTTAAAATTTCCTGTCCCCAAGGAATCTTTGTCTTGATCATAGACCAAGACAAGGTCGCCTTCAGGAAAATGTCTAGACAAACAACTTTATCATATTGAGTTGTTACCCTCTTTTTATGAGCTTTGTTTATTGTGGCAGCATCTCGACTTGCTCATCAAGATGTTCCAAATGAATGAGGCGTTCTTCGAGACAAGAAGTCTCAAGAAGAAGTTCAACAACCAGTTTAAGGGAAGGAATTTCACATTCTACAAGAAAAATAGATTCCAACCCGTAAACCAGTTGAAAGGGAGTAAAACCAATGGCAGTCTTAACTGACGTTCGGTATGCCCAAAGTGTCGGATATAACATGATGTGCCAATTTGATCTAGATTTGTTAATCGTCCTTTGTAGGATGATTTTAAGGGATTTGTTCACGACTTCGACCTACCCATTGGCTTGAGGATAATACATAGATGAATTCTCCTACTAGAAACCCAACTTGAGAGCTAATTCAGACATCATCTGATTTTGGAAATGACTACCATGGTAAGTGAGAATATCTTTAGGAATACCAAACCAGGAAATAAATTGATTGAAAAGAAACAAGGCCGATGTTTCACTATGATTCTTGAAAGTAGGCATAGCCTCAGCCCACATAGTAAAGTAGTCTACGACCACGATGATATACTTGTGATTTCTTGCCGAAGGCAGATTACAAGTAGTAAAATCAATGCCCCACTCTGTGAAACGACCGATGGTGATCACACCGAAAACATGAGTTGGATGTGCATGCATTTTCTGAGTATAAACCTAACAAGGATGGAATCTCTTGACCGCTTCAATACAATATTCGAATATCGAAGGCCAAAAGTAGCCTACTCGCAAATTTTTTTGGGCTGTATCAAGCCCATATAGATGACCATCACAAGCTCCACTGTGGCAATCATTAAGCACTGACTCAACTTATTCCAAGGTTAAAAAATGTCTAAGGATTGAATCAATCCTGTGACGATATAAAGTGTCACCTATAATAATATAATTTTTAGCGAGGTGACACAATTTTCTATGGTCATCCTTGGAAAAAGCAGGTGGAAAATTCGAAGTCTGGAGATATATAATGAGACCTCCATACCAAGGATCTTGCGAGGAAATAAGAAATAGATGTTCATCGGGAATTTTTTCTTCATGAACGATTTCTTCCTCATGAGGCAGCTCTGAGATCAACTTTGCAAATACTAAAGATTTCTTAGATTTAACCGACATGAATTAGAGGTCGAATTCTTGTACAATGAGAATCCATCTATTATATTTACCCCCAATCACTTGCCTACTGAGAACAAGCTTAAACGGATTGATGGCTACTAAGATTAAATTTTTTCGAAGCAAAATATAATGTTGAAGCCGTTGGACAACATGAACAACTGCGAAAGCTAATTTCTCAATGGGGGAATAGCGCGTTTCAGGACCAACCAAGCCTCGACTTAGATAGTACATTACATGCTCACACAAGGCATCATCTTCTTGAACCAGAACCATACCAATAGTTGATTCTGCTGCAGTGAGATATAAGAGGAGATATATGCTATAATCAGGTGAACTCAACAAAGGAGTAGAGGTCAATGCTTTTTTCAAAGCATCAAAAGATCGTTGCGCAAAATCATCCCATAAAAATGGGACCCCTTTCTTAAGCAATCTCATAAATCCTTTTGTGATCTCGGCATAATTGGCTATAAATCTCCTCAAGAAATTTCCTTTTCCTTGGAGACTCTAAAGTTCATGTATAGAAGATGAGGGAGGCAACTGAAGTATTCCCTCAACCTTGAAGGGATTTACTCGAATCCCCTTTGTTGACACGATGAATCCCAACAACTGACCGGATGTGACTGTGAAAACAGACTTATTCGAATTCAACTGAATTTTATAAAAATGACATCACTCAAAAATCAATCAAAGATGTTTAGGATGATCAATTCTCTTTCGAGAACGAGCAGCTAAATCATCTAGATATGCTTCGATAATGTGCTTGATGTTGTGAAAAGAATATGACATGGCCCGCTAAAAAGTAGCTCTAGCATTTTTTAGGCCAAAAGACATTTTTTTGTACGCAAATGTGACCCAGGGACAAATAAAAGTTGTCTTGTGCTGATCTTTTGGGCGGGTAGTAATTTGATTATAACCAAAGAATTTGTCCATAAACGGAAAAATCTCATTACCTGCACATTCATCAATAATATGATCAATAAAGGGCGTGGGGTAATTGTCCTTAGGACAAGCCTTATATAGGTCCCTAAGGTCAATGAATACCCGAATTGTTCCTTGCTTTTTGTCTATGGGGACGGAATTAGAGACCCACTTAGTTAAAGGAACGGGGTATATGAAACCCGCCTTAAGTAGCTTATTGACTTCAAATTTGATAGCTACTTCTTTTCTAGGGTTAACCGGTCGAAGTTTTCGACGAATAGGTTTGGTATTTTTGTATGTCTTTATCTCACACTCGACTATAGATGGATCTATTCCAAGCATTTCCTCATAAGACCAAGTGAATACATCAAGAAACTCCTTAAAGAGATTGGTATAAGTTTGAATTTCTCCAGGGGAACTATGAGCTCCAATGAAGACATTTTCAATAATGTTGGGATTCCTATAGATGTTCACCGGTATAGTTTGTGAGATAATAGACATGTTACCTTCAGTAGAAAACTATGCTGGAGCCAAAGGGTTTAAAACTGCATGAACATCACTAGTAGAATGACTAGACAAACTTGACTCTACTTCCCGCAAATGAGGGAGGAAATATGAAAGATGATGCAAATCATTCCATGGTCTTTCAACATTTCTTCTAGAATCACCTCTTCAGATGGCAATACAATATCTAAGAAATCATGAGTAGAAGTTAAATCGAGAGTCCAAGCCAGAGCCACATCTCCATCCATCTCCTCTGGTGAAAATGGAGTAGGATCAGAGTCTACAGAGTTAACAATAGATTGATAAATGATTTCTATTGCAGAAATAGGACATGTTATTTCACCTACCTGCCCTTCATCTAATGTGGTGGTAGATGAGGGTAAGGGCCAAGGGTCTAAAAAATAATGAGTTCTAAAGAACTCTCTTCTAGAAGGTCCCTTGGAGGATGAAATAGCATTAATTCTAGCTATAGGAGCAGGAAGATCAAAAGTACCCATTAAGGAAGAGTAAATTCCAACTCCTAAATTCTCTATAGGTTGCTTGGGATTGTCCACTAATGGAACAATAGACTCAGAAGATGTGTGGGAATCACCCAGAGAATAATCCATTTGATCAACCTTTAGAATTATCCCTTCATGAGGAAAACAAAGGATGTGAAATAATGATGACACAATGGCATCCATCTCATAAATCCAAATCCTACCTAAAAGGAGATTGTAATCCATATTCGCATCGACTATTTCTACTTCAATATTTACTAGATTTCTCCCAACACAAATGGGAAAGGCTGGAAAAATATCGTGTGGCCTATGAGAATGACCATCAAATGTTGGCAACAAAGTTGGTGAAGGAACAACTTGAGGCGATCTAATAGCCTTCCAACATGACATGGACATTACACATGTGGAAGCTCCCTCATCGATTATAGTTCGAAAGATATTGGTCTTTCAATATGTATATTTTATCTGGAAATCCATATGATGTGGGAGTCTTTTCTTGGTGTTTGACATATCGAATCTAAGCACAAGAGAATATTTTGGATCAACTACTTCGATCGTAGTGAGTAATGCACTCATTTGTGTGGGCACGACTAAAGTACCTCTAACGCCGACATAGCACAAGTACTCTGTGTCAGATCTTCTACAATTGAGTAGTTCTGGGCTACCCTAGCATTATGGTTAATGGTTGAGCATTTTGCGGAGCCTTTCGGCATCCGATGTATAGACCCTACAAAGGGCCTCTCAATATGGAGTGGCTTTGAAGCATCGTAAGCAGACTTAGCCTTAGATGACTTTGATTCACCATAATCACGTGATCACATAGCAACGTTGATATGTGAACTCATCATGTAAATATTTGATGTATTATCCCCTTCTTGGTTGCCCCCTATGGGAATACCAATACTAGAGTTTGCACCAACAAGTAACTGCTACCCTTGGGGAAAAGGGTTTGTTAGGACAGCCTGGGATCTAGAAGATCCTTGATGAACTAATAAGCGTTGATAATCTTGGATCTTAGGGAAAATATGAGTCAAATGATCTCTATTTCACAACTTGCATGGAAATTTTACTTTTTTCTTAGATTCTTTCCTACGCCCTCCAACATCATTGTCGGGTTTGTTTGCATTACCCTTCCCATCTTGGTTCTTTCTATTACCTCGTCCTTTCTTCTTCCCATCAAATTGTTGGTTTCCTTTGGGGTTATAAGTTTGGATGACATTTATAGACGTAGGTTGAGAAGGCATAGGCATTGATGGTGATGCCTGCATAGAAGAAGTGGTTTGTAAAGACAATTGTTGCAATTGATTTAGCAGGTTAGCCGTGTTAGCATCGATCGATCCGACTAGCCCTTCTGCATGGGGGCTTGGCTTTGGATTGGCTATATAAACCTTGGACCTAAGAGCATCAGGAAGAATTTTTTGAAGAAACCCAGATTGAGAATATATTAGTTCTAACTGTTGGGCCCTAAAAATAGTCTGTTCTTCGGTGAACACACCAGAGAGCAACTCATCCTTAGAGATATCAGGTTGTAAAGATTTAAGAAACCATTCAAGAAGAAATTCTTGTGGAATATCGGCTTTAATGAGCCTCTTCCTTCTCCTCCATTCTTGGATGTGATCCGAAATGTGGGTTGCTTGATCCTGGTGAATATTAGCCAATAGATTAGTTCCAGCATCATAGCGGACAAGCAACTGAAAATGGTTCGAAAATATTGTAACCAGATTGCCGAAAGAAGCGAAGGTGCCCCAGAAAGTTCAATGTACCACTTAGTTTCATTTCCAGTTAGGGTACGTTGGAATAACTTGATTGAATCATCTATCAAGGAGTTTGACAAACACCATAAGTGGAAAGTGGTTACATGGTCACCTGGATCTTCACCAGTCTTCCCTTCAAATTTAGGTATATCTGAGGGAAGTTTGGTTGGGAATAGAGGCCAAACCAGCTTATATCTAATCAGATCATTAGTCAATTTAGAAATATCTGGCAAGTTTAATGTTGCCAAAAAAGGGAGTCGCGGAGGACCCTAAGGATTCCACCCGGTGTGGGCAGAATTCCCAACATTATAAAAAGAATGCCCTTGATTTGTGAAGGCACCAAGGTTCCTAAATTAATTTGTAGACCCACCTGAACCATAAGGAACTCCTTGTGGTCTAGAAAAAACTAGAGTTTGACCAACTCGTGCCAAAAAATTTCCATAGCCAGTAAAATTGCCCCCTAGAGAGGTGTTAAAAGGAGAAGAGAGCCCTTGGTAAGGGTTCCATGCATGGGCATAGGGAGAAAAGTTTTGGAAAGAACTGACAGAAGAATATGGTGTATTCCCCTGTTGTTCGAAACAAGATTGATTCCTAGCTCCAAATCCACTAACTGTAGGGTTAGTCCAACCTTGAAAAGGATTATAACTTTAACCCATAGAGGGAAAATGTACTAATCCTAAAGATGGGTTGGAATGTGGTATATGACCATACCCAAATGGGAAACCCTAAAAAGAAGCTAACCCACTTTCCATGGAAGTCATGGATGTGGAGGCAGCTGATGGAATACTTAACAAAACCGAAGGAATTACACTGGTCGGAATTCCATAGGGGAAAAAATCATTGCTAGAGGTAAAAGCTTGGGTGCTCCAACTTGAAGATGGAATGGAGGTAGAGCCAAATATAGAAATGTTAGGAGTAACACAAGGTATGGAAATTGTTCCTCCTCCTTGTATGGATACAAGAGTTTGCATACTAGTAACTCTCATGGTGGGCACCATGCTTCCAACAGTGGTCATCAAAGGAAAAGATTGAAATAAACCTGGGCTCGAAGGCCAGTTGGTCGGAGACTCGACGTACAATAAAACATCCAAGTGATTGGGAGGAAGAGGAGAATTAGGATTCAAAAGAGACTCTTGAAGCTCTTCAACCTCAATAATGTCTTTTGACTGGAAGAGGACTCTAGAAAGAATTGGAGTGTTCCTCTCCAACTCTGTACTTGTATCAGATTTATCTTGTAAATCAATAATTCCAATCGGAGGATCAACCTTCAATGCGTCTTCTACCACTGATTGAAAATCATTGGCATAATTTCTCCTACGCCTTCGAGGAGAAGGCTCAGAACTCGTAGGTGAAAGCCCACGAAGCCTCGTAGACCAATGAACTGGTCGATCAACCACTTTAATTATCTTTAAGAAATCCAATTTAAAGACTCAAAAGAAATTGTAAAGCTAGGCCAACTAGGAGAAAAGAGCACTCTCTAAAAATTCCTAAATATATAGTCAATCAAACTACTTCCAAGTATTTCCACTCCGGGTGATGAGGACGGAACACCAAAATACAAGAAAGCGAAAATCAAGGGCCTTCCGAAAATAGTTTGAGGTAATGACACCCCAGGCCTACTAGTAAAGGTATCAAAAAGAGTTACGTTGACCTCCAGACAACGACCTTTGTCAGTGCAAGCACCCAAGCTTCGGAAGGGTACCCTCCATAAGTACTAATGAATGTAATGCAACGTCTGCCTCAGGTGCCACGGGATTCCCCTCCGCAACCACCTATGTGATCCCTATGAAAGGAAACTATGGGCACCAATTCATATCAAAGTCTAGGTGGAACAGTCGTGAGGCGGGATCCAACAAGTAGGAGAGGGGGTATGTCTCTTCCCTGTCTTCACTCTCCCTTGTGATTAACTCCCAATTTCCCGTTCTTTCTAACGATATTGGATTTCACTTGTTATTCAACTTATATGTTTGATAATTTAAGCGGCATTGGAGAGTTAACTTTCCACTCACCTATTCCAAGGCCCTAAAGAGCTTAAACTTGTTGGTGTTTGTTAATGACAAAACAAAAAAGTTCTAGTTCTTTTTATTAGATCGCTTGATTTTAGAGGGCTATTATTTAAGTCAAGGGTATAACGAGAGTGAAACTAATGATGTTTTTGACACAAAAGAAACCAATAGAAGATCAACTATATGCATGCAGTTATTTTCTTTCGATGAAGAGGGATTTCTACTTGGTTCTACGAAAAACTTATATAAGCAAAATACTTTTCTTTTCTTTTCATAAACACTCCACACAAGCTCAAAATATAAAAAGACTAAGAATGCCTATTATGGAAACTATCCTAATGAAAATTTAAATGACGACGAAATATCTTATGAATACTCAGAATATAAGCGAAATTGTTTCTTTATAAGGTCAATAAGCCAACTTGACAATGAAGAGGGAAAAAAATTTAAAAACAAATTTCCCTCAAAACCAAGCAAAACAAATTGAAAAAAAAATCACAATTGCTCAAAAACAAGACCAAAAGAAACCAAAAAGCCAAAAGCTTGGAAACAAAAAGAAAGGCAAAATCTATGTTTTTGTCTTTTTTCATTTAAGGAAACTAGAGAAACTTTTGGGGTCACAAAAAGAACTACTAAATTCCAAAGATCAAGAAACAAGCACAAGGAGTCCTTATACCTTGCAAGTTATAAAACTAATTAATAAATGAAACTTGAAACAAGAAGGACTACAAACTCGCACAAACTGATCTGAACAGTAGCAAAAGACTTTAGCAAACTAACAAAATGTCAAGAAACAAAAACTCTCAAGATTTCCAAAGAGACACTAAAAAAGCATGAAAAGCAACAAGGCCAAACCAAAGGGAAAGCAAAGCAACACAATTTGAAATCTGGGTTATAAACAAAATCAAAATCAACATCTTGTTCTAGAAAACTAGAACATCCAAGAACTTCAGACGGAAGCTTTGAACCCAAGACACAAAC
>APFE031230133.1:32374-66510 GCA_000404065.3 Pinus taeda
CTCCAGCTCGTCCTTATGGAAGCCTCTAGATCATGAAGATTCTTGTCCTCTTAAGTAAAATTTTCCTTTTATGGATCAACGCTAGTATCCAAGAAAAAAGTGCACTCGCAGTGCGAGAATATAGTTCAGCTAGTGATCAACACTAGTTGCCAATATTAGGTTCGCACGGATCCTGAAATTAGGGTTTTAGAGCTTAATTTTTTGGGGAAGGCTCAAGGCATGCTTCCATTAGTGTTTCAGGGAGGAGTTGAGCTACATATTAGGATGGATACACTTCATGATTGCCAAGTTTCAGGTAATTCGGGGTATGACACAGGGAAGTGGAGGAGGTGTGACAAAATACTGTGTAAAACTAGGCTAACCATTTCAAATGATAAGTGCAAGTGATAGGTGTTATCACTTTATTTTTATTTCATGACTTGTGTCTTAATCTTATATTAAGTTATGTAGAACCATTGTTCATGATTGTCATCATAAGGTTCTTAGGGGAAACGTAGGTTAAAATCCTTTAGTTACTTCATCCCACCTTCATCCGTAAGCCCTCCCAAGGAAACCTCCCTTATGTTGGGTTGTGTGCTTCACTAAAGAGAGCAGAGTAGTTGCTAAGGTGAAAGTGGTAATATGCTCATGTATTACACATTGTTTAGGTCACCTAGTGAGGCTTTACATGAGGTGTTGTGTTTTGTTGTAATAATACAAACAAGAAGTTCTCATGCTATCAAAGGACAACATGGTTATAGAAAAAAAACGATGAGACAAAAAGTAGATTGGTGTCACAGTAAAACGGAATTTGAAGTGAGGGATTGTGTATTTTTTTATCTCATACAAATCTCTCTTCAACCTACACATGTGGGTCTCTTTGTTGTGAGCTACAAAGCCCCATGATTTCTCTATGTATAGCTCCTCTTCTAACTCACCATTGAGGAATGTTGTCTTCACATCCATCTGATGGATCTTCCATCCCATATATGTTGCTAATGAGATCACGAATTGTATAAAATTCTACGTGGCCATGAGAGAAAACATCTCCTAGTAGTCTATTCCCTCCTTCTTAGAGAACCGCTTGATCACAAACCTCGCCTTGTATTTCTCGATGTTTCCATCTACACGTTGTTTGATCTTATAGATCTAGTGTGATCCAACCATCGCTCTACCTAGTGGTCTACGCACAACATCCCATACATCATTCTACATTATTGAGGTATACTCCTCAACCTTAGCATCTTTCCACACATGTTACTGTGTAGCCTTCTAAGAGTCGGAGGGTTCAATATCAACTAACTAATGGTCTAACACCATGTAGCCAATCTACCTCTCTAGTTGTATTTTCTACCTACTGCCCATCCTAAGAGTTCCCACACACTCATGAGCATCCCTAAGTGTCTATTGAACCTTAAAGTTTCTTTTGCCAATTGTAGATGATTGAATATCGACCCTTATGTCCTTCTGATGGATCCCCTTAATATGTTGCATCTGCACCTCCATACTTTGTGAATTATCAGGAACACCTTCACTTCATCCTATGCTCGGGCTAGTCACTGTATTCGCACTATGTTTCCCTTGGTCCTATTACTAAACTCTAGGAACTACTGCTAGCTACTCATTTTGATCATCAATTGTTGTCAAATATTTGAACTTCCTGTATGCCTTATCCTCTAGGAACTTGAAATCACTCTTAACTATAATCCTCCAAGACCCTAGAATGAATATTTGATATGCCTTAGAGGTCTCACTATACCCCACAAAGTACCACCACTCAATCTAACTTGGAATGTGTCTCTCCTGGAATGTCACAATATGTTAGGCTACTAAATATCCTGAAATGATTAACATCTAAACTCTTCCCTATGAATTCCTACTCTAGTGTTATTTTGCTCAATTCTCTATGTGGAACCCTATTATTAATGTATAATTTGTACTGCATGCCTCTTCCCTTAAGTAACGTGGCATACCATGGTCATACACCATATCTCTTAGTGCCTCCCATATAGGATAATTCTTCCTCCTAGCAACAACATTCTACTGTGGGTTGTAAGGAACCATCCACTCTCTCCTGATTCCTACCCTGGTACAAAATTCCAGGAACTCCTTTCTTGTGTACTCACCTCTAGTGTCTGACCGAGGAATCTTGATCTTCCTACCTATCACATTCTCCACTAGAGATCTAAACTCCTCAAAGCGATTAAAGACCTCATCCTTGATATTTAGGGAGCATATATAGGTTTTCCTAGAGAAATTAGCAATAAAAGTAGTGAAGCATTAGTATCCCCTGAGAGACTTTGTCATAATCAATCCACATATATATGAATGCACAAATTCAAGAACACCCTTTAATCTAGTGTCACTCCTTGGAAATGTTTCTTTCACAAACTTCCCCATCGCACATCCCTTGCAAACATCGTCATTCTATATGCTCACCTCCGGAGCACATGTCACTATCTCATGAAGCAATCTAATTCTCACATCATATATATGGCCCATCCTCCTACGCCATACTCCCTTTGATCCCTCGGATTATTGCTGCTAAAAAGTGCCTCAGGAGTGTTAATATGTGTTATCACATTTTAGTTTTAGTTTGAACTTTTTTTTATAAACGCTGACAATTTCTCTGTCAGTGAAACAATTTTTAATAAACAGGAGAATGTTGATAATGGGGTTATCATCATTTATCGGCTTCAGAAAAAGGTGATTAATAGGAATACGTTGACAATGGGCGTGTCAGCGTTTTCAGGTATTGGTAGATAGAGAGAATATCAACGCCAAAAATAAAATTTTAAATTTCAATTTTTTACAACACGCTGACACATTCCACGTTAGCGTATTTTACAAAGAAAGAGCTAGCGTTTCCATTGTTAGTGCATTATGAAAAATAAATAGTTTGGAAAAGGATTTGATATTACCATATCGTAGCAGGGATGACCAGAAAGACAACAACGGAACAAAACCTGTTTTTGGAGGATGACAAGGCTGATCTAAAATGAGGAGAACACGATCATGATACACTTTTTCAAGCTCAATTTCAGCATAATTTTCAGCAAGTTATTATGACTTTTTGATATGTTTAAAAATTTTCAAGATGCATGTACCTAGTATATTTATTATATTTCTGGATTACTATAATTATTTTTTGAGCTAAAAACATATTAAAATTATTGTATTATCTATATAAGAAAATACTGTAGAAGAATAAAGGGTTGGAATTTATTTGAGATATATCATCGCTTGTGTATTTTTTAGCAGATCATTAATGAAAATAGTCTTCATGAGCATTTACATAAATTCTTGTGTTGTATTTCCATGTCTATCTTTTCCTTTGCTTTACATTTCCTCATGTCTGAAAAACTGAATGTATGAGATTGGGATTCATATTTTATGCTCATGTTTCTTTATTTCTTAGGAATTAATAATTGTTTTTCACTTAACCCTTACATTAATTTCCTTCATCTTCCACTAAATCAATTAAGTGTCAAAGGAGAAAAATATCTGGAAAACAAAGTGGTGGCCGAAGATTAAGATGTTTGCTTGGTTGGTTGGAAGAAAACAAATTTTAACATGGGATAGAATTCAAAAAAGAGGCTTCTCTGGCCCTGCGTGATGTTGCTTCTGTAATTTAGAAGAAGAAAACCAGGAACACCTACTTAATGATTGCAGTGCGGCTCAATTTCAGTGGGAGAAAATGGAAAGTCTATTCGCAACAACAGCTAGAAACCCGCGGGATATAATCCAAACCCTTAGCGAGTGGGGAGAAGGAAAATTCCACAGCAAAATCGTCAGACGAGCGTGGATCATTTCAGCAGGATTCAATATTTGGAATTTATGGAAGGAACGAAATAGTCGAATTTTCAAAGGAAAGGCCACAGGTCCGCAGGAAATATGGAAGAGAACATTAAAGCAAATCAAAGAGACAATCCTAGCGGAGAACTGGGCAGACGAAGACTGGAAAACCACAGACGCTGAGATAGAAATCCTTAAGAGGATAAACGTAGAACAGGGGATGATATATCAACAAGTCTCCAAACAGAACCGTCAATTAGAAAATCAAAGCCGATCAATTTTTAGAAAGCCGCCAGAAGGATTTATTAAACTCAATTGCGATGGCGCCGCTAAAGGGAATCCGGGTCCAGCGGGTTTTGGAGGAATTTTCAGAAATGAAGAAGGGGTTACAGAATGGATCTACGTTGAGCATGGAGGAACAATGACCAATAATGAGGCAGAGTTCATGGCGGTTTACCAAGGCCTCAAAATTTCTAGAAGAAATGGATACAGAAAGTTAGAAATTGAAGGCGACTCCACCATGGTGATCAATGCGATCAGGTAATTAATCCAGGGGAAGAGTTGGGAGAAGGTGGGGAAAAGTTGGCGAAGCGCTAGTACAGTCTGAGAAATAGGTGATATGCTGACAGGTATCGATTTCACAATCACGTCGCATGTTAGACGAGAGGGTAATAAGCCAGCCGACTTCTTGGCGAATTGGGGAAGCAACGAACGAATGGAATCAATCGATGACAGCTGGACCAGTCAGGAAGTGCTGGCACGATGGGACGGGCTAAATCAGCTCATCAGAAAGGATAATCATGATGTGGAACAGGTTTAATTACACCCCTGAGCGGTGAGGGAGAGGGAGATTAAGATATCATACGGAGACTATTCGGAGAGGACAGAAGGGCGATGCCCTTCACACCTCGGCAGTGATAATAAATGATTGCGCAACAAGTCAAGTTCGCGGCCCAAACCAAAAAATGATTCACAACCCCAAGGCGCGCATTCGGGGTATTAGTGGCAAGTGCAAGAGGGAGTCTCCGCATCATTTGAGCAAAGGTGGGAGGGAAGTTATAAGGAGGAAAGGAGATAGAATGTCCAGCAGAAGCATTCCGAGGAAGGTGAAGAGTGAAGCGGAGCTCTGGCGAAGAACCCCCAACCAGCGACTCCAGAGATCGGAAATGAGTGAATATAGAGCTAGGGATGCCCGAGAGGGGAAGGATGCGGTGGAAGGCAGGCATGATGAAGGGGTCAGGACCAAAATTGAAATAGAAAGCTCGGAGGGGCTGGATTGCAGGCAGGTCAAGGAACCCAAAGGCAAGAGATTTGAAACTGGGCATAGTAGTAGGAGCGCGCAGCGAGTTAAGGAAGGAGAAGTGAGAAAACAACAGACGAAGAGAGGTCGCGGACGGCCCCGACAGGCCACCAGCAAGGCGGAGAGTAGCCGGAAGCAGAAAAGACACAAAAGAAGAAACAGGTCTATCAGCCAGATGGTGAATGAGGCAGAACAGGCCTACAATCTGGATTCAAATACTCACATTAGGAACATTATTGAAGCTATGGAGGTGAAAGTGCTGGAGGAGCCTTCAGACCCCAAAATGAATGATTGGCCTCTGCAGTTACCAGACCCTGGTCATACTCGGGGTAGGCTTACCCTGTATCGTCGTGCTCTCCACACCTATTGGGTCCTGAAGCACCTTCTGGCCAAGGCCATGGAACAGGTTGCTGCTGATATGGTGGAGATGGCTCAAGACACGGCAGCAGCGAAAAAAGAAGTGGCAAATGTGGAGATGCTGGTAAGGCAACAGAATGACCTCCTCAAGGATATCAAGGCTATGCTGATGGAGAAGAGGAAGGATCGAGTCAATATCAACATCGACTGAAGGTCTCCAACGCTGTGAATAGCCGGGTTTTTTCCTTTTTTCCTGTTGCATGTCGTTAACTATGTTTCTTAAGACCTCCTTCTGGGTCGCCCTTGAGGCAGTTGTTTAAGTGTTTTTTTTTTTGGGATCGCTCATTTTGAGTCTGTCATCAAGTAAATGTCACATTAGCTCCATCTGGTCGTCACAGCGGCAATTGTTAAGCGGTCTGTCCTTTTGGGAACGTGCTTTTTGAGTCTGTAGTTTTATTTGGATTGTAAAAAGACATATTATGCTCTTATCAGTCTGGACTATAAATAGTAGTGATATTGTTATTGGAGTCTGTAAGTTTAGGTTCCAACAGATCTGGTTTCCCTTCGGGGCAGATTGAGGAGCCTTTGTTTTGTACTTATATTTTCCTGTAGATAATAAATTACCTTAGCTTACAAAAAAAAATTAAGTGTCAAAGGAATTACCGCTACCCTTCTTTTGTGTTTTTCTCATAGAAACTATGTTTGTATAAAACCTTATTAGGTTAGACTCCATGCACAATGGTAGTATTTTCACATATCCCAAACAAATTTCTATCATTTTTCAATAAATCTAGCCATATGACTCAATTCCAAGCCTTCTACTACAGGTACCTTAAGTAATTGAGGTTTTAGGGAGAGATCCCTCTCCAGGTTGAAGGGCCAACATTCAACCTTAAAGAGGTTCGAGGTTACCTTAGAGGTTTTCCCGCAACCAAGTTTCCTCTAACAGATAACAATATGAAACCTATAAAATCAATCTCTCCTAACTCCAATCACTATAGGTGATTTCCAATATTTGTGCATGATCAACATTGTCACCCCTCTAAAGAGTACATTGTACCCTTTATCCTGAAGGATAGATATGGAAATTAGGTTCATCCCCAAGCCTGACACATGTAACACATCATGAATAGGAATTGGCTTGTGATTCTCCCTCTAAAATAGAACAAACCCTTTTGCAACTAGATTACACTTGGACTTGTTCCACATCTAGATCTGGAATCTAATTTTCTCCTCCTTATAGCTAGAGAAGTACTCCCTAACACCTTTCATGTGAAATGATTCCCCACTATCTATATACCAAACAACCTGTGAGGTTGAGCTAAATAAGTAAGTGATAAGTATGAATTCCCAATCCATCTTGTTGTAGATCTCATCTATTGCTAAAGTTGTTGTCTGCTTCTTTCCCTTTTTGCTCAATTTTCTTTCTCTATGGACTATTTTTGAAATAGTGTCCAAACTTGTGACATCCATAGCATTTGACCTTATAAAGGTCCTTCTTCTTCTTCTCACCTTTTAGTTTTTGTCCCTTGTTGGACCCCTTCTTTTCTTTTCCTTTCCTTGTGTTATCACTGTAAAAGTTTTTAAAATTTTGGACAGCCCGCATGGTTCCAAAGTTTTTATGTTAAACATGGTCCAGTAATTTTTTTATTTTTCTTTTTTTTTTGTTTTAGAGTCTAAATCATAGAGTTGGAGTCTTGTTTCCATTTTTAAATAAATGTCAAGAACCTTATTTCTACTATCATAGATTCCACGTTATTTCAAAAGTGTCATGTGTTAGGTTTTTTCAAAATTGACATCCACCACGAAATGGCCTAGGAGTTTTCATAGCGCAAAACTCAGAAAATGCACTATATGTGCTACGAAATCGGGGATTCGTAGTTAGGAGTTTTCGTAGCACAAAACCCAAAATTTGCACTGGATGCACTGTGAAATCGGGGATTCGTGTCGAATCGAGTCTAGTTGTTAATGTTTCATCATTAGGTGTCAGCCCATGAACCTTACCCATCACATGCAGTGATTCACTCTCATCATTAGATTTGTTAGGGGTCTTTGTACGCACTCTTTTCAAATTTCAAAAAGAAAAGGTAAGGGTGAATTGGTCTTGGTCATTTTTGTGTTCCTTTCATGCATAAGAAGCACTTGGCAAGCTTAGGGTCAGCATACATCAGAGTTCTTTGAAGGCTCAAGTGAGGCAGTTCTCCATTTCAACTCAAGCGAGGCAGTGTTCAAACTAAAACAGGGCAAGTTTTTCCAAGTCTCCTTTACAGGGATTTCAAAGGAGAAATGTCGGAAGAAAGAAGAAATTGAAGCTTGCCAATATTGAGATTTCCAAAATTAAGAAAGGGGCAAGGAAACATGTAGTTGAGATAGCCAACTTCAACAAAATGAAGGCCCTGTGGGAACATGAAGGAAATTCAAAACCTCAAGTAGTGAGTAGAAAGGCCCAATACTTCACCTGGACTGTCCCTGCCATTAAAGAGGCAAGATACATCATATGGATTAATGATAGGCTTAGAACCAATATCAGAGTAATGAAAAGGAAAATTGAGGACCTGGAGATTCAACTGAGAAGATATGGAGGACAGCCTCAGCACAAAGGAATAGGGCAGTAAGTGATGAAACCTTAACACAATTTTGATTGAAGCTAGGACATTACTTTTTGAAGTTTTTTTATGGATGGGTAATCTCAAGTATATGTGACATATTGGAATAAGGAAACAACTGAGAAGAATCCTAAGGAGGAATTTTTTTGGAAAAAACTGTTGTAGGTAACATGCAATACACAATAGTTTCGTAGCGCACTATGAAACTGCTATAGGTGCATTTTTGCCCCTTTTGATCAATCTTCAAAGGAAAGAAGGGGATATTTTTGAAAGAGGATGATGCTGGAGAATATGAGGAGGGAATTTGAGAAGGTTTAAAGCCCAAGTAAAGAAAAAATTCACAAAATGAAAAATGTTTGCAAGAACAAAGTTTTGCGCTATGAAATCACTGAAGCAGCCTTTTTCAGCAAAAAAACTATTGTAAGTAGTCAACTTCCAGGAAGTCTCTTGAGCAACTGAAAGCATATTTTGGAAAAATGAAAGAGATTCGTCTTCCTAACATACCTATATACAAAAATGTCTTTCAGCTTCTTCAAATTCATTATGATATGGGAGAAGTTGATGACTCAAATTGCGCTACGAAACTGTCGTAGGAGCAGTTTTTCAGAAAATTTCACAATTTTCCATTTTACACCTGATATTCAAAGACAATTTCTGGGAAATATGAAAGGTATTGAAAAAAAACAAGAGAGTATTTTGTTTAGTACAAAGTTTCCTACAAAAGCCTCCTTCAATTTTTCAAAATAAGTTTTTTATGAGGAGATAAAATCTTTGTCCCAACACCTATTTTTCAGCCAGAACAGAGCAAGGGACAGTTTCCTAGCTTTCAGGGTAGATAAAGGAGAAGCTATTGAAGGCCAGCTGGGGGGTTATGGAAATCATCAAGGTCAAATTTAAGGAGGAGGAGCTATTAATATCAAATTTAATTCATATCTTAGGTTGTTACTATCATAAAAGGAGTTGTACTCCTAATTGTATTAGGATTATAGGACTGTTAGTTAACTGTCTCTTGTAATTAATAGTATGTTTTAGGTATGAGTCAGTGTCAAGTCAAGAAAATTCAAATTCCCCTCATGTTGGAGGAAGGAATCTAAGATTGAAATGAAAAACCTATAAAGGACAATAGGTGGAATGCCTCAAGGGTTGGAAATTTTGGAGAAAAACACTCATATTGTGTCATTGTGGAAAACTATGTTTTTATGTAATAAGGAGTTTGGTTTTACTACTCAGGATTCAGAAGAGAGTTCAATGCTTTATTTTCTTATAGTTGTCCTCATTTCCTCATTTGCAGTGGTATGAATGTATGTTACTTAGAACTCATTAGCAATGCTCTAACTTCCTTCATGCATTTGTAGACTATGTTTCCTACATGTTCTTATGTGTTATTGATATATTGAACTCTTGATGCCCTGGCCTCCATGTTAAGCTAATATTGTTGTCATACTAAACATTTTCTAACTCCATAAGCCCAATGGATGTTTATTTATTGTGTTCAACCATTCATACTCTTTACTTGTTTCATAGAGTTAGCCATCTAATCTTTTACTAAAATCTTTAACCTAGTGAGAGAGCCCTCTCAAGCTGGGAAGGCTAAGCCTCAGCCAAAAGTTGGTTTGAAATAGTTACTCAAGGTCTTCCTGGTCAGTAGCCTATCAGGAAAAGGTTTTGTGATAACACCTTGCTAAGGCCACATTCTCCTAATGCTCCTCACTCTTCTAAGTCCTACTACTACTGACACTAACAAGACTAATTCTAAGCTCCTCCTGAGTGAAATCATTCCATAATTGATCCCAGCTTGATAAGGTGTCTTGTCAAATAATGAATTGAACAAAGACAACCCATTGCTTCATAATTCCATTCAGGGTTATACACACCATCTCATCATTATTTGGTTTATATTACACTACAATTACATTATCCTTTACCAATATAAGCAACACCAATGTCCCAACACCCTTTTTTCCTCGACCATATCCCTCACAAGGTCACACTAAACATCAATGTGATTTGTCTTTAAATGATAAGCAAGGTTCTTTGCCAAGGAAGTTTCACTTTGGCTATCACAGTATATCCTTATAGCTCGTTGAACTAACCCCATACTCGAACACAATCTATGCAACCAAGTTTCTTCCTTTCTTACATGAATGGTTGTCATGTATTCTGCCTCTGTAGTTGAAAGTGCCACTACAAGTTGTCTCTTGCTCATCCAACTGAATGCACCTCCAAATAGGTTGAACACATACCTACTTGTAGATCTTCGATGATCCAAATCTCTAGTCCAGTCTACATCAACAAAACCATAGATGTCCAAAAATTTGTCCAATCATGGTCTTCCTTGGTAGCACATACCATAATCACTAGTGCCATGCAAATACCTGAAATCCACTTCACTATTGTCCAATTCTCCTTCCTTGGTTTTGACATAAACCTGCTCAGTACTCCCACTGCATGTGCAATGTCTGGTCTAGTAAAAACCATTTCATACATCAAGCTATCAACTGCACTTGCATATGGAACACGAGACATGCCCTCTTCCTCTTCTTGTGTCTTGCGACACTGTTCAACACATAACTTTACACCTATCGGAATAGGAACCTTCACCAGTTTACTATCAAGAATCATTAGGGAAATTTTGAGGTCTAAAATGGGCATCCTAAGGAAATTATAAAATACTAGTGGAAAGAATAAAATAAGATTAGATTACATCTTCAAATTTTAGAGGGAAAAAAAGAAAAAACTATTTTTTCAACTTGTATTTTCAACTTATCTCCCTATGGGTTTACTCAAATTTCAAGCAACAATATGCGTTTGATGAAAATTGTGATTCTTCATCCAAGGAGTACCCATGTTGCATACTTTTGTTGAACACTTCTACATGTAAAATGAGAAATACATGAAATACGTAATTGCAATCACATTTTTTCATGTATTTATCATTTTTCCTGTAGCAGGGTCCATCGAAAGTATGCAACATGGGTACTCCTGGATGAGGACTCAATTTTTTCATTCAATGAGTACTCCCACTTGAAATTTGAGTAAAACCTTAGGGAGATAAGTTGAAAATATGAGTTGAAAAAGTAGTTTTATTATTTTATTAATTTTTAACTTTTTACTTTTTTACTCCAAAAATGGTGAATCATCCCCCACAGTTGACATCACCATATTGAATCCTATTGGTTCTTATAAAGTTTATTTTGGATGTACATTTTTCTTAGGAGGCCCATTTTAGACCTTAAAATGCCCCTAATGATTAAACTTCTGGAATATTGTCTCAACATACTTCCTCTGGTTTAAGCAGAGCTTCCTTTTTCCCCGACCACGTTTAATTTCCATGCCCAAAATATAGTTTGTTTCACAAAGATCCTTCATGCTGAGTTTGGAGGAAAAATGGGTCTTCAAATCCTCGATAACTTCTTTGTCATTTCCAATCAGAAACATATCATCCACATTCAAGACTAGATAAATAACACGACCACCAATTAATATAAAAAAACACATAGTGATCTGCTTTACTTCTAGTGAAGCAAAGTCCCCATATAAATGTATCAAATTTATGATACCACATCCTTGGTGACCATTTTAACCCATACAAAGACTTTTTTAACCTTCATACCAATTCTTTCTTACCCTTCACCGCAAAGCCTTAAGGTTGCTTCATGTAGATCTCTTCTTCCAGATCCCCATGAAGAAATGTTGTCTTCACATCCATATGTTCTACCTCAAAATCAAAAGCAACAAAAACAAATAAAAGTAATCTAATAGAAGCTACCTTGGCAACAGGAGAAAAAATATCGTCAAAATCAATTCTTGACACCTGGAAATAACCTTTTGCTACCAATCGAGATTTGTATTTCTCCACCTTTCCTTTTCCATTTATCTTCTTCTTAAACACCCATTTGCTGCCAATGGGTTTCCTTCCAGTCGATAACTCCACTAGATCCCAAGCTTCATTTTGGTGCAAAGATGCCATTTCATCAACCATCGCCTCTTTCCAGAGTTTTCCATCCTCTGAATCTACTACTTCCCTCACAATTTTGGAATCATCATTAGTAATAGATAAAGAAAATTTTGAATAGAAAACAGATGGACTATACCTTCCTGTTTTCCTTCTTTCTTGAACTGATCTTCTCACAACTGGAATTTGTGGCTCTTCATCTTCTGATTCCTCTTCTATTGTAGAGTTTGGTTCTTCTCCTTTGGCTCAAACTCTAGCTTCTCAGGTTCCTTTAGTAGGACTTCATGTTTAATAACATCTTTCATGTCTCTAAACACCAAATCTCAACTATATGCAACCTTCCTCGTTTATGGGTTCCAAAGCTTATAACCTTTTAAACCATCTTTATACCCAATAAAGATGCACTTTTCATATTTACTATCCAACTTTGTTCTTTTCCGTGACCAAAGATTCTAGCCTTCCTGTCATCCCCTAAGATGACATCACCACAATTAGAGTGGGGTAGTCATGGAAATAATGTAACACAACCCCAAAGAGTCAACCAGACAAGACAACACTAAGATTTAGACGGATGTGGAAAGACCAACTAGGCAACATACTCCTAGTGATATTTGGTGACGAACTGATGCCAAGCTTGGTAGTGTGCAATGATGTCCATGTACTGTGTGATGACATATTTTTGGAAAGGAACTCTTGCATCCATCGCTTCTAGGTATATTGATCTCGGCTATATCCAACTCGTCCTGTAACATGCAAAAAATAGTCCTATGTGCGGCTAGACTGACGACATACCTCTACATGTTCTCTGTGTTGATATGCAAGTCTATTCCAACAATCATGCGCATCAACTGCTCGAAGTACTTGTCAATCTCCATTCGAACTTGGTTCTTATCTCTAGCCTCATTGAGTATTCTGATAGATGGGATCATGTGCGTCCTCATGATGACATCCAAACTCCTAAACAACTGTGTATATGAAGCCTCAACACTAGTTATGAGCAGTGGGAGTTTCTCATAGTTCTAGGTCTGACTCCTTTCACATTGTCATCTCTTCACCTCAATCTCCAAAGCTACTTTATCCACAGGTGGATCTTCTTTAAACTTGTAGCTTTTCTCTGCCTCTTCACTCCCGGAAATATTCCTCTTTCCTTTTGTCTTACACAGGTCTTATACTCACTAGTGTTGTGGTTGTTTTTCCCTATGGTGCCTAGAGATAGAGAGATGCTCATGGAAAGAAAATTTCAGCTGAAAAACACAAAGAAAATCAAGGATCGATCATGCAAAAAATCTTGGCTTACTGAGGACTGGAACTGCACAATGTGTAGTTCAGTCCAGCTTTATTTCTTGTTGGGACTGCACATTATGCAATCCTAAGGACAAGACTAGGCAATGTCTCCCATAACTGCACATAGCATAGTTGAGAATCCAGTGATAGGAAACCTCTACACAATTCCTAGAGCCAAGGCAGAGCCTTGAGTCCCAAGAATGCATAATGCATGTTTGGCAAGGAAATATTTGGGCCAAGGCAGCGTGGATCTGACCAAGGGTGACTTGAAAACAAGTGGGACTGAATGCATGTGCAAATATGGTGCAGATCTGAGTGAATGGACATGCATGCAATCATAACAATTGCAACAATCAATCAAATAGAAGAAAAATGAAGCTCATGAAGCGAGTCACCACAACGACGACCGTTAGTACAGAAATAGGGTCATGAATGTGACTCCCAGTGCTAAAAATAGATCCCTATTTTTAGGGATTCTTTTTGCTTTTAGCCTTTTTTATTTTTTAGGAAAGGCTACCTTGCATGCTGTTGGTTGCTAAATTTTCCCACTTTTTACCCACCTTTTTATCCCTTTCCTGTACTCATTTCATTTTCTTGTTGGTCGATTTTTATTCTAAATAGCAAAGGTATACCTATTGTCATGTCTTTTTGAATTGTTAATCGATGAAGTGTAGTCGTAGGGGATTATTGCCTAAAGCGAATTGCTAAGTTAAGTTTCTTTGCAAATTTGAAGGAATGATGATCAAGACTATGATTCAGCATATAATGAATATCAAGCTGGTAGTGCTATCTTTAGATATTAGTTGCAATGGTGGTTCAACTTATCGACCAACACAAGTGCTATCTGTATATTCTGTTATATATCAAGAATTGCTATGCATTTGTAGGCAGGTAGCTTCCACAATCTTAGGCACTATTATTTGTTAAATGAAATGTATAAGTAGTGTTACGAGGCTGGGAAAGCCACCACTAAGAGACACACGAGAATTCTGAGTTGTAACAACAAAATTATGTAATCTTATTTTGATTAATAAAGATTATAATATTCTGAGAATTTTATAGTTCTTGACCTTACCACATCCCTGATCAGGGAGTTGGGCCCACTCTCCTGACCATACGCTTTTTGACTAGTTGTGTGTGTAGGTTTATTTTTGTTGTGTTATTCCTTGTTGTGCAATGATTTTAGTATGTTGTTGTGTGTCTTAACTTGTTGTTACTCTGATTGTTGTTACAATTATTACTTGTTGTTACACATTGTTATGTTATGATTGAATGTTCAATGTTGGGTAGGGAAAGGGTGGCCTACATATACCTTGCATGATAGCCTTGAAATAACCAGTCGAGCCTCGGGTTGACAATTAGTGTGGAATTGGGTGAATTGTATGATTCATATATGAATGCCAACATTTTGGCATCGTTTATGGGGAGGCTATCGAAGGCGCGAAAATACGACCAGTATTGACCATAGGATCTATTATACCTTAAGAAACCAATTTCCTGGCTGTGTAGAAATTGTGCTTAATACATTAATGTTTATAATTATTATCACTTGTTTTTCACTTAATTGTATGTTGTATTCTCAAATGAAGGACCTGAAAGACTTGGTTTTAAACCCTGAATACTTAGGTGACATGAAAATCACAAAATTCCATTTGATTCCTGAATATAAATGATGAATGAAGAAAGCTTGAAGAAGTCATAGACAACATGTTGTTTTCCACAGAATCTACTATCTGTGACACTTGGAGAAGTTAAGGATAATATGTTGTCTTACACAGAAACTACTATCTGTAACTTAGAAGAATTGTAGAGGTGGGAACTTCAAGTATAGGAGTCATAGACAATATGTTGTTTTACACAGAATCTACTATCTGTGACACTTGGAGAAGTTAAAGATAATATGTTTCCTTACACAGAAACTACTATCTGTAACTTAGGAGAATTGCAGAGGTGTGAACTTCAAGTATAAGAGCGCTCTTTTAAGGGATTTTAACTTCATTTACATAAGAAAATAAAGACCTGTAGCTTCATTACCATACTTAAAGGAACAAAACATTTGATGACACATAACAAAGAAGTGACAAAATCATACCCAACAATGTATGGAAAACTTCTGATTCTTCATTAATCAACAGTTGTATCAGGAATATAGTGGCCTAGTCTCCAGGTTCTCCAAAGTTTCGAACCCCTTCTCCATAAAGTTTCCTCTTTTTATACATTATGAGACAGTTGGTAATCACCAAAACTGTCAAACTACATAACTATCCTCTAACTGCTTTGAAGTAAATATCATTACAAAATATTACACTTGAGGTTAAAAACACCTCACTCATTTCAGGAAAACACGATAATAAGAAGTAAGAGAAATCAGAGAATGATGAGATATTGTTGCTCGCTGTTAGAATCTATAGGTTGAGCCTGTGGTTCTGCTGATGGCTGAGCATTAATGGAGTAGTGGATGAAGTGGTGGGGTATGGTGAGTGACTTGGGAAATTAATAGATGAAAGCGGTGGAAGATGCGGAATGAGCGACGTGGGGAGAAAGGCTTTGGGAGCTCACTGTGGGGGTAAAGAATGTACGGGTGCTTGAACGAGGTTGAACCCCTGTAGTAATTTCTAGCCACACATTTCAGTCAACTATGCTAACATCATGGTCAACTGCTAGGGTTGAGCTTTAATTAATCTTTGTGTGCATTGCTTCCCCGCAGCGCACCTCAACGTACTTATCAAGCTATCGCTTGATCACACCTCTTGAACCTGCATGACCTTTAGACAATGGATCAGTTATTACAGAACTCAAAAGAATTAACACTCTGGTTCATAAACCTGTCGCATCCGCCTTTTCAACGCCACTTTGACTCCCATACATACTTGATAGGAAATAAAAACTGCAGTTAATAATTTATTGGGTCTAATTTTAAGGACAAAACCCGATTACTTTCCGACCCGATATCCGTCGGCGTCATACAGACCTGATATCCAACCTGATAGCCATCAGATCTTGTCTCTTTCAATGGATGACTGAGATTGGCCCAGACTTCAGCGAATTAAACTGTATTTGATACGCCATCACATCCGATTTCCAAAATAACATTCGTTCTAGTTACCCACGCAATTGTCGTCAGATCTGTGGCCTGTTGATTGGATGGCCAAGATCTTCTTGTGGGTTTATCACTTTCAAATTCCATTAATAATATAAAATCAACCATTTCTTTCATATTTTTTTTTTTTCTTTCATTTTGTGATGAAACTGAAAATAAAACTTAAATAACAATAGATGCTACAACATCTGGCTCCACCTAGGGATAGTGCTTTTGCCACAGAAGCACTAAGAACTGCAGATCAGTGCCTTCACCTCAGGCATGGAGTCATATATTGTTTAACCAATTCAAATTCTATGGCATTTGTACACTAAATTCACTCTGGTATCTACAATGATAGGATGCTTATGCTTCAGAACTAGAAATAATGCTTGAGGTACTGCCCATTGATAGGCAGCTGTAGAGTTTCACCATCAAGATTCTATGCAGTAATTTTCTTAAGGATTCTCATCAATGTTTTGTTAGTGGATTCAGCCAATCCATTTCCATGTGGATAATAAGTAGTTAAATAAGATAAAATGGCATTATACTTCTAAGAAAATGCAACAAACTTACTTGAAATGAACACTTGAGCATTGTCTGTTATGACTTTGACAGGGCATCCAAGTCTATTGAACATGTTTTCCTCATATGTCTTGAGATCCTCATAGGACCAAGCCAAATCATTAGTGTATTTCTTGAAAGGCTTAATATATCTCTCCTTATAAAGTGAAACTTCCTTGAATAATTTGACCAGCGTGGGCTCCTTCTTGGTTCCAATATTGTGATCTTGCATTTGTTCATCTTGTGAAAGGAAACCATCACTTGTTCCTTCTTTAGAATAGGCTCCATAAAAGAAGCACTTCCACACCCCTTTTGTTTGCAGCTCTATATTTACACAAGCTAAAGTAAGCTACCTCTGGTTATCTTCAGCTAATTTTGCATTGCCATGCAACATCAAGCAAGAAAAGTCATCTTTTCCCTAGCCATATATAGGTGAATTACTTGCTTCATTATTTGTGATTGCTCTAATAAATCCTGTCTCTGTATAACCTCCTTTCTTCTCCACCAAAAATTGGTATGACAACATAAGAAAAATCTAGTTTCAAAACACCACACAATTTAGCCCCCCATGACCTAGATAGTAACATTCCAAACCTACAGGGATATCTCCTACCACTACATCCATTACTAAACTTTTGGCTGGAATCTAGGCTAGTGACACCACCATATCTTTAATGCCCCCCAGGCACTTGACTTTATGTGAATCAAAAGAATACAAGTCTCTGTAAGGTTTAGTAACTTGTAGGTTTAGCTGTTTCATCGCTGATAATGGCATAAGGTTATGTGAGGCTCCTGAATCAAACATACAATTGTGTAAGTGTAAATCATGAACCAATAAAGAATCTACCTCCTCCACATGTGAACCAAAAACAACTACTGTTTTATCTTCTTGCAAATTCACAATGTCATTTATATTCACATTCTGAGATGGATTGATAAACTCTGTAATTTCTCTTTGATAAGCTGGTGTTTTGACTAACCCTGTGAGGGGCACTTGAATTCTAATTTTTTCTAATTCTTTAGTTAAAATGAACACATGACCCTGTTTAGTGTTATTTTCATCTTCATCTTCACTTCTCTTCATGACTAAAATCTCTTGTGGAATGGAAACAAGTTTTTCTAAAAGAATTTTTTCACTTTTGTCTTGAGAAGACTCACCTTGAAGCATTTGAGTCTTGCTACTTGTATTCTATTGCTTCTTTCCTTTATTCAATTGTTTTGCAAGCTGTGGTTCTTATTCTTGTGGAGTCACCTTTTGTAAGGGAGCTCGAACTTACTACTCACCTTCATCTTCTTGACTTCTAGATCTTTTCCTTGATCTCAAGTCATATTTATTATGTAGTTCTGCCTGCATAAAATCAGAAAATCGCTTACAACATTCATCAATTTCATTATCATCATAGATGACATTTGTTTCACTATATTCTCCTCCCTCAACATCTATTTCATCTTCATCTACTGCATACAATGTGAAAATATGGTCATCATGATCCTTGGAATGCTCTGGTACTCCATCAGGATCCGCCTCTATATACAATGGTGCTTGGATCTAATCTTGATATTTTCTCTCCCCCTGTAAAATTTGCAGAGGGTGTCTTCTATATTGAGGATTAAATTTCTATTTTGTTGTACTTGTCTTTGAGAATTCTTACTCCCTAATTCCAATTTAAATGATTTATTAGACAAATTTCTAATTACATTATTCATATCCTCTAATGTTTGATCTTGAGAGAATTCTACTTTAGTCTTTCCCTTATCTTGGATAGGTTGTGCATCTGGTGTTTTACCTGCAGCCACCAGATTTGCTTCTATATCTAATGCATGTGATTGGATCTAATCAAGGGTTGGGGATCTCCTCTCCTCCAATGTGGATCCAAAATTTGATTCAAAAGCCCCTGCAAAAGTTATCTTTGCGCCAGCAGGGGAGGGCTTAATCTCCACTAGAAGACTATTGTACAATTTATTAAATCTTCTAACAAATTCAACTATAGTTTCATCAGGTTTCTTCTTTATAGCATTAAACCCTATGAGTGAATACCCATTATCTTTTTTTTCTCCCCATCTCTGGGTGAACAGGCGCTCCATCTCTTCCCATGTTGTAATAGAGTTATTAGGAAGCCCTTTAAACCATTTTCTTGCTTCTCCATCCAAGGATTGGAAAAAAGGTCTTAGAACAACATCCAGGTGTTCAACATTTAGGATTCTTGTGAAATTACAAAATACAGATATATGATCCTCTGTTGTTTGTTCATCCTCCCCTGTGAAACGAGGAAGAATCTTCAAGTATTCTTGTGGAATTTGGTTCAACTATTGTGGAAATTGAATACGTGCATACCAATTCATAAAAAAGGAAGGTGCTGCCATATTTTCCCCTGAATTTACTGAACCTTGATTACTAGAAAAAGTGGAACCTGACTGAGGAGTAAATGGAGTGTGCAAATGTGGTAATGTAGTTATAGGTTCAGGCTGAATAAATATAGCATATACTAAAAAAGAAACAGACTCTAAAGACTGTTCCTGACATTTGGGTTCTTGAAATGAATTGGACGTAGAAGGTGACTCTTGGTCAATAAAAGATGAATGTGAAAGATGTGATGAACTGTTGCCTAGTGCAGACAGTGTAGGACTTGGTGTAAGTGGAGTTTTAGGCCTTCCAACCCTCTTGGAAACTATCCTCTCAGGGTCTAAAAGGGATTGAACTTTATCCTATGAGGTATCTAACCTTGTATGGGGTATCTTTGGAGCCAAAGTTATTTCTTTTGTTCAAAATAGCCAAATATTTCCTCCTCACTAAACAACTAGAGGAAAATATTGAAAACCCAGGGAAAGGTGTTCTTGTCTTCTCTCCCCGGCAATGGCGCCAATTAATGTTGTACCTTAAGAAACCAATTTCCTGGCTATGTAGAAATTTTTCTTAAGACATTAATGTTTATAATTATTGTCACTTATTTGTCACTTAATTGTATGTTGTATTCTCAAATGAAGGACCTAAAATACTTGGTTTTAAACCCTCAATACTTAGGTGACATGAAAATATCAGAATGCCATTTGATTGCTAAATATAAATGATGAATGAAGAAAGCTTGAAGAAGTCATCGACAATATGTTGTTTTACACATAATCTACTATCTATGACACTTGGAGAAGTTAAGGATAATATGTTGTCTTACACAAAAACTACTGTCTGTAACTTAGAAGAATTGTAGAGGTTGGAACTTCAAGTATAGGAGTCATAGACAATATGTTGTTTTACACAAAATATACTATATGTGACACTTGGAGAAGTTAAATATAATATGTTGTCTTACACATAAAATACTACCTGTAACTTAGGAGAATTGCAGAGGTGGGAACTTCATGTATAGGAGCACTCTTTTAAGGGATTTTAACTTCATTTACATAAGAAAATAAAGACCCGCAACTTCATTACCATACTTAAAGGAAGAAAACATTTGATGACACATAACAGAGAAGTCACAAAATCATACCCAAAAATGTATGGAAAACTTATGATTCTTCATTAATCATCAGTTGTATCAGGAATAAAGTGGCCTAGTCTCCAAGTTCTCCAAAGTTTTGAACCCCTTCTCCATAAACTTTCCTCCTTTTATACATTATGAGACAATTGGTGATCACCAAAACTGTCAAACTACCTAACTATCCTCTAACTGCTTTGAAGTAAAGATCATTACAAAATATTACACTTGAGGGTAAAATCACCTCACTCATTTCAAGAAAACAAGATAATAAGGAGTAATAGAAATCAGAGAATGATGGGGGAGTGTTTCTCGTTGTTAGAATCTATAGCTTGGGCCTATGGTTCTATTGATGGCCGAGCATTAATGGAGTAGTGGATGAAGTGGCGGGATATGGTGAGTGATGTGGGCAATTAATAGATGAAAGTGGTGGAAGATGTGGAATGAGCGACATGGGGCGGAAGGCTTTGGGAGCTCACTGTGGGGGTAAAGAATGTACGAGAGCTTCAACGACGTTGAACCCTCGCAGTAATTTCTGGCCACACATTTTAGTCAACCATGCTAATGTCACGGTCAACTGCGGGGGTTGAGCTTTAATTAATATTTGTGCTCATTACTTCCCTGTAGCACACCTCAACGTACTTATCAAGCTATCACTTGATCCCGCCTCTTGAACCTGCATGACCTTTAGACAATGGATCGGTTATTACAGAACTCAAAATAATTAACACTCTGGTTCATAAACCTGTCGCGTCCGCCTTTTCAACGCCCCTTTGACTCCCATACGGACCCAATAGGAAATAAAAACTACCAGTTAATAATTTATTGGGTCTGGTTTTAAGGAAAAAACCCGATTACTTTCCGACCCGATATCCATCGGTGTCATACGAACCCGATATCCGACCTGATATCCGTCGGATCTTGTCTCTTTCGATGGACGGCTGAGATTGGCCCAGAGTTTAGCGAATTAAACTGTGTTTGATACACCATCGCGTCCAATTTCTAAAATAACTTTCGTTCTAGTTACCCATGCGATTGTCGTTGGATTTGTGGCCTGTTGTTTAGACGACCTAGCTCTTCTCGCCGTTTTATCACTTTCAAAAGCCATTAATAATATAAAATCAGCCATTTCTTTCATATTTTTATTTTTCTTTCATTTTGTGATAAAACTGAAAATAAAACTTAAATAACAATGGATGCTACAATAGGATCACTCTCTCATCCTGGGGAGGGAAGCTCTTCAGCCTGCTCCAGGTCTTGAGAATTAGATTGTTTTATTTTTTTTAGAGAAACTTCTCTCTCGTCCTGGAAAGGGAAGCTTTTTTTCCATGTTGTTTCAGGTCCTGAGCTTAGATTATGTAGTTTTTTTATTTTCCTTCTTTTTCTTTCTTTTTAGGGGCCATTCACTTATCTCAGGGAAGGAATTTTTCACTTTGCTTCAGGTCTTTATCTTTCAATTTGTTTGAATTTTTTTCCTTTTATTTTCTGATTGCATGAACATAGATGAAAATAAAAGGGGCACAAGAAGACCCCCAAAAAGAGGAAGGAAAGATCTAGGCAGATTATCTATATCCAAGAAATCATTTCAAAAGCTGAATCAGGAGCATCGTTGCGAGCTGCTGTTAAGGTGAGATCTCATACGAGATCTGGAGGGTAGTCTGTTTCACAACTAGAACCTCTCCCAATAGCATAAACAAAATTTAGGGAAGAAGTAGAAAGTAGAGGTTCAGGGGAACTAAACATCGTGAGTTGAGAAAAAGAAGAAGAGTTGAGGGAATTTAGTGCACCATTTGATCAAGGAAGTGTTGTTAAACAGAATCAACCACGCATTATAGAAAACCAGAACCTGTTGATGTTCCAAGTGAATATTGGAAGATATTCATGACTCCTGCAACTTCTTCGATTGAGTTCCCAATTGGGTATTTCAGGGGTGATGCACCTATGAAGCCTGTTCCTTCGACAACATTACCTAACTTTCATGGTATTTCTTATGAAGATCCAGACACATTCCTGTTTGAATTCGACGTTTTATATCAAGGGTATGACTGTATTTCTGATGCCCAGAAATTGAAGATATTCCCTGCCACTTTGAAGGGGACAACTTTGAGATAGTTCATGGGTTTAGGGGGGAAATCTATTACTACATGGGATGATATGAAGACAATTTTCAGCGAAAAGTATCGAGACTACTCCAAATCCTGAGATGTTAAGGAAGAAATCTTTAATATTATGCAGAAAGAGGATGAAAACATGGAGGACTTTGTGGAATATTTAAAATATAGTTTGCATAGATCAGGCCATAGTGATCTGGATAAGGACATCTTGAAGATAATTTTTCTCCAGGCACTGAGGGAGGAAACTTTGGAACTTTTGAACGTAGTAGGAAACAAAGATATATCAAAGGAATAATTCAACACCATCTACAAATTGTGCATTAATTTTTCATGTGGAGCTGTGAGGAATAGGTAGGGGATCTGAACCCTCAAGAAATCCAACGATGGAGTTACGAAAGCAGAAATTGGAAACTTGTTGGACAACTTGAGGAATGATATCTTGAGCACACTGTCCTCACAACTAGACGTTTTACAAGAAAAATAGAAGCAGATGGAAGTAGAGAAGACTATGTCCATTTTCTTCCCTCAATGCAAGAAGAAGAATCCACTAAAGGAATGTCCATTGAATATTGTCGAGAACTGTGTGATCTGTGAACAAAGTAATTCAACTAGCACCTGCCCATATCTTCCTAGGCTCAAGGCAATTTTTCAGGGAGAAAATGAAGAGGTAGATCAAATGTACTTCATGGGAGAAAGGAAACCATGGCAACCACGACCATAGAACATGAATCAAGGTATGCCTCAAGACCTCTCTCAGTGTTTTAATAATTTAATATTTGGACCTCAGTCTGTACCATTTTCTCCTTCATGGTCGTAGTCCTGTCAATATCGAATGCCCTGGAAACCATGGTTCCCTCAGTCTTGTCCAACTCCTTTATGGTCCCAGAATTGATGGGGACATCCTCGTCCTTCAGGATAGTTCTCCCACCATATGCCACAATAGCAGTAGCAACTTCTCTCTAATGCCTCCACCAGTAATCCTCCTCTTTGTCCACAACTTCCTGTTCAATCCAACCCAAATGCAAACAATAGGGGGGCTCAACAGGTTGAGACACTCAACCTTCCTTCATACAGTATTACCACCATGGAATGTAATGAATTAAATATCCAATCCAGTCAGGTGGTAAACACTCAAACTTCACCAATAATTGTTGAACATATTGATGATGAAGTCCCAGAACAAGAACCTAGGAATTCTGCTAGAACAACTGGGGATGAGTCAACACAAACTCCTGTGGAACAAAATCCCCTACTCAAACAATTGTTCCTAGAGGATGTTAGACTGGTCCACCTTATCCTTAAGAAAACAAAGTCATCGTCCTACATTTGACTTTTTAGGGGAATTTCAAAATTTATTTGTGAGAATCTCATTGCTTTAGGCTACGAGGGATGTTTCGATTTATGACAAAACGATAAAATACTATTTCTCTATGAAACTTGGAAGAAAACCAAAGGATACACTCATTATTCACGTTATGGGAAAATTATCAGACATAATGTTGGGGAAGCCTACACCTGTTAAGTGTGGGGATCCAGGGAACCTGATTCTTACAATACAGATTAATGGGGTTGATATCCCAAATGTGTTGTTAGACTTGGGGACATCAATTACCTTGGCCCTACGAAACCTTAAACCAACTCCCACTATCCTAGAGTTGACATATCGGTCTACTAATACCATTAGGGAAGTTGGAAGATAACCATTTCAGTAGCCTCATGGCAGTACCCTGTCAATATTTTGGTATTACACACTTAATCCATAGCCTGTGGGAATCCTTTGATTTTAGGAAGACCATGGATTGCATCCCCAGATGCTTACATTGGGCGTCGGTAAATAAATATGGTAATATCCAATGGGGAAGTTATAAAGAATATTATCGTTTATCCCCCTGCAAAACTGAGTTCACCAGATAAACTAGGATTTACCTCAATACAAAAATATCTACCTACGAAAGGGCTTGAACCTGAAAACAAAGAAATTATACCAATTCTTACTATTGGGAGGCCCTCTATTTTAAGGATGAAACGAAAGATGATGCCATTAGTACCTTTCTCAACAACCCCAACTTCATTTCTGATTCAACTTGCCAGCTATTAGAATATATTATGAGTTGCAATGTTCAGGAAGCCATTGAACGAGAGACTGAAGTTGAAAATGTTCCTGTAATTGTACCCCATAACAATGTTCTTATATAAATTGAACCAGGGAAGACCTTGAACGTTAATCCCGACCTTTCACCTTCCTAGTCAGAATGGTTACTTAAAGTCCTTCATAAATAGAAAGAATCCTTTGCTTGGGAATATGCAGATATAAAAGGAATCCCTACTGACTTATGTACTCATCACATATAAATTAAAGAAGAATGTCAACCTATTAGGCAACCACAAAGAATAATGAATTCTACTTTCAAGAACATTGAGAAAGACGAATTACAAAAACTATTAGATGTGGGATTTATTTACCAAATCTCGAACAGTCAACGGGTATCCCCACTAGTCATTATTCCGAAGAAGAATGGAAATTGGCAGATTTGTGTTGATTACAAGGAATTAAATAAAGAAACTAAAAAATATCATTTTCCCTTACCCTTTATTGACCAGGTCCTTGATACATTAGCTGGAAAAAAAGTTATTATCCTTTTTGGATGAATTTAGTGGGTAAAACCAGATCCAAATAGCTCCTCAGGATCAAGATAAAACTACCTTCACATGCCCTTGGGGAACCTTTGCATACCATTTCCTCCCATTTGATATTTGTAATGCACTCGCTACCTTTCAACAAGCAATATTAGGAATTTTTTATGATCTAGTCAATGGTAGTGTTGAAATCTACATGGATGACTTCACCCCATATGGGGATTATTTTGAAGAAGGTATGGAAAACTTAGAGAAAGTACTTAAAATATGTAAGAAACATGTTTCTCTTAGTACAGTGAAATTCCATATGATGATGAAATAAGGAATAGTGTTGGGACACTTGCTTTCAGTTGCAGGATTTCGGGTTGATCCTGCTAAGGTAGAGGTAATATTAATTTTCCTACACCTAAGACACCAACATAGGTGCATAGTTTCATCGGTTATGCTAGATATTATAGATGTTTTATAGAATTTTTTTCTAACATAACATTTCCACTTTTTCAATCGTTACCTAAGGATGCAGAGTTTGTGTGGAAAGATGAATGTGAAAAAACTTTTGTGAAAATCAAAGAACTAGTTTGCAAAGCTCCGATATTACATGGTCTTGACTAGAGCCCTGGTTGAGTTTAATTTTGAGTTGTAATTAATTAATTCAGTTTAACTGAGTTAAAATCAATTAAATTAGTTCCCATTGTTGGAGGAACTAGTAGGAGGTCTAGCAGTGGGGTGCATCCTCAATGTTCAACCAGTTAACTAATAAATCAGCCATAAATAACTCATGCATGCAAGATCTACGAGTTACCCAATTGATATTGGAGTTCAAGGGCAGTGTACTATCATTTTTTATAATCATCCAAATTGTACAGGTGATGCATGCAGTCAGAAAAAGGCCTATGATGGATTGCACATTATTGGATGGGGATTTCCCTAATTAATAGGGGACTAATTCCCAAGGAAAGAATGCAAGGAAATAGGGACTTGGGCAAGAAAAAAAATTGGTTAATTATTGGCCAAGGCTTGTCTAGGAAGTAATAAGTCAAATAGAGAAAGAGTAGAGGTTACTCGGGCTTAAGAAAAGCATTGTAATCTTCTCAAATTTTCTAACTAATGTAATATACAGATAGGAGGGGTTTTTACCTGTGGCTTTCCCCGGGAAATAATTGTGCAATCTATTGATTGAATTTTTTATGTTTTATGCTTCGTGATTTCACGATTGTTTAATTATTTCCGCATTTGGTAGAGTAGATTCAAGTCTATTGTTTTAGTAAATTACAATTAGCAGTTTGAATCTACAAGGAATTTGTACATGTATCAAAGCGGAAATCATAATAGAAAAGAATAATATGAGTTTCTCTTTGCAGGTAAATCAAATTTGTAGTATCGTTCTTCAAGGTTAGCAGGATGTCATTCTATGGATTAAGACTTGAGTATGCCCTTGAGAGTAGCTCAAATTACATAGCTTAGAAGGACAGGATGGAGGCAGTGTTGGAAGATAACAGGCTGAAGGAATTCATAGACAATGATATTCCTATGCCTCCAACAATTGATGCTCAAGATCTGGCAGACTAGAATAAATATGTGGCAAAGGTGAGGGGGATCATACTATAAGGAGTTCGAGATCATATTGTCTTGAACCTCCATGGGAAGGATGCTCCATATACAATGTGGAAAGCCTTGACAGACTTGTTTTAGAATATCAACAACCACATGAAGCTGGCATTGAAGGACAAGCTTCGGAAAATCAAGATGGAAAAGGGTGACACATTACCATAGTACTTGAACAATTTCACCCAAATTTTGGGATGAGCTTAGGAGTGTTGGTGTTAAAGTTGTTGAAGATGATCTTGTCATCTTGGCACTTCTAGTCCTTCCCAAAAGCTGTCACAACTACCACGATTTGGTAAATGGGAGGGGGAAGCTACGAGAGTGGGAGCGTTTGTGGTTTGACTTGGTACAAGAAGAGATAAGGTGGATCACCAAAGATAGAACCTTATCAAAGCATGATGATGAGGAGAACTATGCATTGGATGGAAAGGAAAAGAAAGGGAAAGGGAAGAAATCCCAATCCAAAGGAGATTCTAGTCAAGCTGGCAAGATAGAATTTTCAAAGATTAAATGTTTTCACTGTCATGAGATGGGACACTATGCCACGAAGTGTTTGCAAAAGAAGGCCAAGAATAATCCCTCGGGAGGAGTGGTAGGTGAAGCCCTTGCTTCACAATTTGAGTTGGATTTCACCCTCATGCATGCATGGTGACATCAGTGATGGGTAGCATGTGGTATCTGGATAGTGGAGCCTCATTCCATATGACTGAAAACAATGAATTTTTCATCAACTTGGAGGAGGACATCTATATGCACATCGAGATGGGATATGATAGAAGGTATAATGCAACCGACATTGGTACTATTAATTTTCAAAGGGAGTTTCGTTCTCCTCTCACATTAAAATATGTCATGTATGTTTCGGGTTTGAAGAAGAATTTAGTTTCAATTTCTATGTTGGAATATCATGGCTACAATGTGATATTTAACAAAGGAAAGGTTTTCCTTCGTCACATAGCCATGAGACAAGTGAACCAGATTGGAGTTTGGGTGAAGAAACTCTACAAATTGGATGTAGAAGGTTGTGCTACTTTGAGCATGAAAGCAAAGAAGGTGCAGAGCTGAGACATCGGTGAATTATGGCAAAGGGTGTACATTGGGGAAGTACATCAAAGTGACCTTTCATGATAAGTCACAGGGGGATTCACTTAATGAACCTTCAAAAGATCACATGTGCTCGTGGTATATTAAACAATACCCTTAATTTGACTACATATTGGAAAATACCTCTAAATATCACATTATTTAACCCTCTACCAATATGAATGCATTACACCTTCCCAATTTAAAAAAACCCTATTGTCATTAGATATTGTAGGTATCCATTTTTTCATTAACATTTTTTATATCCCTTTATATTTTTTCATTAACTTTGAGCTCCATTTTTTATACCTGCTAATATAAAAACCCTTTACCCCCTATATATCCCCCAATATATTATGTCATTTGTTCTCAATAAATATCCCCCAATATGAATGCATGTGGTATGGTATTTCTCCCATAGTGAATCCCCCATGTGATAAGGAAAATCGAGCACAAGAGGTCCTTGAAAGAGTTCACTCAAATGTGTGTGGACCGTTCTCGACAACCTCTATGGAAAAGCACAGGTATTATGTTATATTTATAGATGATTTATAGAAGAAAGACTAGAAATTCTCAAAATTTTGTGAATTTAAAGAACTTGTTGAGAAAGACAGGCAAGAAAGTGAAGGCTCTCAGGAGTGACAACAATGGAGAATATGTGTTGAATGAGTTCGAGAACTTATATGCATCAGAAGGAATTCGACGGGAGTTAATAACACCACATAACCCACAACAGAATGGCGTTGCGAAAAGGAAGAATAGAAGTATTGTGGGAGTTTCACAGGTGATGTTGCATGATCAAGGCCTATTGTTGCACTTGTGAGTTGAAGCATGCAACACAATTGTATATGTGTAGAAAAATAGTCCTCATCGGATTCTCGGGATGAGTACACCAGAAGAATATTTTTAAGTAAGAAACTAGATGTGGCACACTTTAGGATCTTGGGTTCATCAGTTTACTATCATGTTTCCAAGGATGGAACAAAAAATCTAAAATGAACAACAAAGTCAGACATATGTGGGGTACACTGAGACACCTCACAACCATCAGGTGTACCTTCCATCCCACAGGATGCCAATTATTTTTAGAGATGTGAAGTTTGATGAAGAGAAGGCCGTGATATGTTCCCTCGAGAGGGAGCTTAAGTTGCATGGAGTTGAGGATATTTTAGCTCCAAAGGAAGAACCTCGGGATGTTGTGGAGTAGCCACAAGAAGAGGAGAAAAGAGTGGAAGCACCCACTCATGTTGAGACATCGAGAGGTGGAAGGAAGCACACCAAAGAAGTTGATAGATTGATACATGATGCTAGAGATAATGTGGGAGCACCTACATCACAATGCAAGAAAAGGAGGTCACTCGATCGGTACAATGGCTACATGGATCTGATGAGCGAGAGTGTAGAGACTAAGCCATATTCATTCGAGGAAGCAGTGCAGTAACCAGTATGGGTTGATGTCATAGTAGAGGAGTATGACTTTGTTATTAGAAACCATGTTTTGGAAGTTGTCCCAAGACCAGAGGACAAGTCATTTGTAGGATCCAGGTGGATCTACAAGGTGAAGCAAGGAGGAGATTGGAATGTCAAGAAACACAAGGCCAAATTTTTGGCCAAGGTGTCTTCCGAGGTGGAGGGAATTGATTATGAGGAGACCTTTGATCGAGTAGTAAGGTTCTCTTCAATCAGATCTATTCTAGTGCTTTCAATGCAAATGGGATGGAAGATACATCAGATGGATGTGAAGACAACCTTCCTCAATGGATTGATTGAGGAAGAGGTGTCCATAGAGCAATCGAAAGGATTTGATACCTTCAATAGAGAGTCGCATGTGTGCAGACTCAAGTGAGCATTGTATGAATTAAAACAAGCACACTGTGCATGGTACACTAGGATCGACAGTAATTTCACGAGGTTGCGCTTCATCAAAAGTGAAGTAGATGCAAACCTTTATCATATTGTGGTTGAAGGCAAATTATTGATTATAGTATTATATGTTAATGATTTAATTCTAACAAGTGATGAGACACTGATAAAACCTTGCAAAGAGGATTTAGCAAGAGAATTCAAGATGAAAGACATGGGGCTCATGCATTATTTCCTTGGTTTGGAAATTTGGCAAGGAGATGGGGAACTTTTTGTCTCTCAGGGCAAGTATGCCAACAAGATATTGAAGAATTTTCGCATGGAGAGCAGAAAACCCATGTAGACTCCTCTAGCAAGGTATTGGAGGAAGGAAGATGCTACTTCAGGTGAAGTAGTGGAAGCTACAATCTATAGGTAGCTTATGGGTTCACTCATGTATTTGGTGAACACACGACCGAACATGTGTTATGTAGTTAACTAGATTAGTCAAGCAATGGTTAAGCCAACCAAACTCTATTGGAAGGCAGCAAAGCATGTGTGTAGATACCTTAGAGGCACCACTCAGATTGGTCTTTGGTATAGGCAAATAGAGGGAGTGAAGTTGTAAGGCTCCACTGATACAGATTGGGTGGGTAATCCATTAGACAAGAAGAGCACATCAGGGGGAATCTTTAGCATCGAGCCAGCAATAGTTTCCTGGTACAGGAAGCATAGATCAATTGTACTCAGTTCAATAGAAGAAGAGTACATGGCTACTAGTCAAGCAACTTGTGAGGCTATATGGATGAGGAAGATCCTTGTTGGGTTATTTGGTCAGCAGAAGGATCCTACAATGATTTACTATGTCAACTAGAGTTGTTGAGGTTCAAATTCAGATATTCCACAGTCTTCATTTTCACGTGTCTACATTTTGAGTCTAGAACAAGACTCATCATTAGGACTGAGGAATATCAAACTCTCTGAGAATCCATTTTTTCATGATTGGTCTAAGCATATCGATATCTAGTACCACCATCTACGAGATTGTATGTAGAGTCAGATCATGTTACTAGAGTACATTCCTATGGAGGAACAAGATGCAGATATCTCGACTAAGGCACTATCAAGAGGAAAGTTCAAGTTTCATAGCGGTAGGATTGGGGTATTTGATAATCCCTTTCTTGTTGATAGGGAGTGTTGAAAATGGCGACAAGAAAAATCCTGATTTAATTTTCCCTTGAAATAAATTAGGAGAAAATTGTAATTCCACATCACATGACAACTTGTACAAGTTAAATAAGTTAGCTTGGCTTAGTTGGTTTAGTTAATTCGAGTTGAGGGTCTAACTTGAGTCGTGTAGAGTGGTTTCTACTTTATAGGATCCCTAGTTGAGTTTATCCTAACCCTCACTCATCTATCGAACTCATCTATACTCGCCTACCTTACCTAAAATTCCATCCCTATAAGCCCTTTGGGAGAAGTAAGTAAAGCCATCCCTTTAAAGTTAGTTAAGCAAGTTCCAATTGTTGGAGGAACTAGTAAGAGGTCTAACAGTGGGGTGCATCCTCAATTTTCAACTAGTTAACTGATAAATCAACCATAAATAACTCATGAATGCAATATTTACGAGTTAAAGGGTTAATATTGGAGTTCAAGAGCAACGTACTATCAGTTGTATGATCATCCAAATTGTACAAGTGGTGCTTGTAGTCAGAAAAAGGCCTATGATGGATTGTGTAGTATTGGATGGCGATTTCCCCAATTAATAAGGGGATAATTCCCAAGGAAACAATGCAAGGAAGTAGGGACTTGGGTAAGCATAAAATGGGTTAAGTATTGGCCAAGGCTTGTCTAGGAAGTAGTGAGATAGATAGAGATAGTGCAGAGGTTGCTTGGGCTTTAGCAAATCATTGTAATCTTCTCATGTTTTTTCGCTAATGCAATATACATATAGGAGGGGGTTTTAGTTGTGGCTTTCCCTAGGAAATCATTGTGTAATGTGTTGATTGAATTCTTTCTCTTTTATGCTTCGTGATTTTGTGATCCTTTAATTGTTTCCGCAGTTTGTAGGGTAGACTCAAGTTTATTGTTTTAGTAAATTACAATTAGCAGTTTGAATTTACAAGGAATTTCTACATGTTGTACCCTCATTCCATCTTCATTTTGTCCCAAGCTACTCGAAGATCCGTGGTTGGGAACTTTCATGGGAGGTGGTCATCTTGGGCAATCCTTAATTTTCTTTCATTTTCACTCAAGGGTCGAGGGGACAGGGATTTACAACAACAAATGTTTTCTGTGTGTTTTTTGCACACCATGTCGTCTGGGCCTTCTTTTGAATTGGTTATGGTCCTTCCTTCTGCTGATTTACAATTTCTTGAACCATTAGGCATATCTTTCAATTGCCCAGTCTTGGTTGCGGGGGTCTGGTATAATGGCTCATTTTCAATATGGTTATAATGGTGTCATAGTCATTTTCAAAGAGAGTCAATGTTGGGGAGTCCTGGTAGGTCTAAGCAACCACTGTTGCAAATTATTGGATGATATATATATTGGGTCACTACGCCCGTACGCATAGCCACTAGCATCCTCATATATTGGATCACTACCAGTGTACTCATAGCCACTAGTATCCTAGTATATGGTAATTATAGGACTGGTATTGGGGCCCTATCACTTCTGTAATCTAAATTCCCTCGTGGGTGGTATCGAAAGTTTTTTGTTCAGTTTTTTTGCAAGATCCTATTTCCTATGGCTCCACGGCAACGAATAATTAATCGACAGGGAGGCTCTTCTGTGGCGTCTTCATCCAGACAAAGATGTATTGTCAGGTTGGAGTTCGTGGCAATTTTTTTCGATGTAGTGCCTCTAGAGGTTCAAAGGGAAATTCAATCCTTGGAAGCAAGAAAGTTAGGTGAAAATTTGTATCACTCAGATTCTAAAGTTTGTGTGGGGAAGACCAAATGGGTACCAAACCTAAGAAAATGGAGGAACCGATGACTGTATTGTCTACATTCCCTATTTACACATAGACAAATGGATCCTCTGCGTCACATGGTGCTTAGAGATAAGCAGGTTGAAAATTATTAACTCTTCATTAGTAAGGAGGAACTGAAAATGATTATGTGGAACATCATACATGATATGGATGATATTGTTGTTCGTTTGAATAAGATAAAATGCTACATAACTACAGACTTAGATCTAATTCCATAGCACTTTAGAATGGAGAAACGATCATCAATGCTACCCTAGTCCATATGGTCAGTGAAAATTCTTCTCCAAAATAACCTATAATCATTTATGATGAATTATTCCTCCTCTGGTTTTCTGATATCCGATGCTCCTATCTTTTTTTTTGGTAATTTTCATTTTCTTTTTTCATCACCCTAGTATGTTTGTCCTTTTCTTACTTAATCCACTGTGTTGTCGAAATTTCATATTGTCAACAATCCTCATGGCTAAATGTTCACTCAAGTTTTGTTATCTATTCACAAACAAATCAATCACTGATGAGCTTGTAATACTATAAATTTTTAGTCTTGTTGACAAGGTCAAAAAAACACTTCTTAAAACATCAATTATATTTTTAATTTTTGAATATCAATAAAAATCTTGATCAAATATTACCAAAAAAAATACAATACATGGCACTAATAATATTGATTTCAAAGACTTATTTTATAAAATGAACAGACGTATGTAAAAGTTGAAAACAAACATAAAAGTGAGGAACAATATGTCAAGTGAGATATTTCTTATGACAATTGAATTTGCATATTAAAATCTATTTAAAGAAAATACTAGGCACTAATAATATTGATTTCAGAGACTTCTTTTATAAAATGATAAGTATGTAATAGTTGAAAATAAACATAAAAGTGGGGAATAATAAGTCAAGTGGGATATTTCTGATGACTATTGAATTCGCATATTAAAATTTCTTTATAGAAAACACTGCATATCTCACCATCATGATTACTTGCCAAATAAAATTATTCCATATTCATTAGTGATTTCTCTTTCTATTTTAAATAGCAAACTATCCATTATTTACACACTTCCAATTCTTCAGTGTGTATGTTTTAACAAATTCTATCCAGTGCTCTCCTCTGCACCACTTGTGTGGTTGGTCCACTAACTATTGGCTTCATGTGCTTTCATTTATATATTGTTTATTGCTGACGATTTATGAAAAGTAGTTTGATTTTGGAGTTCAGAAATGACTATTGATTTCTTTGTCATGCATCACTTAAGGAAAAAGAAATAAATTTGGAAGAAAGAAAGCCATCGTGAATGATATTGGCATAGGCATCAGATTTAACATTGTTGAAAGATAAATAGTTTGGCTTTACATATTTATTTTCTGCATCCTTAATAATTAAATGTTCAATTATTTTTTACATTTAAAAAAAGAAATATTAATATATTAAAAATAATTAAAAGAATCTTAAAAGTAATGA